>ML783640.1:504354-531864 GCA_009831015.1 Picea engelmannii
TAGTTGAAACATGATTGGTACATACTTGGTACATGGTTGGATGCACTTGTTTATGGTACAGGTTGATTACAGGTTGGTGCATGGTTGATGCACTTGTTTGTGGTATAGGTTGATTACAGGTTGAGGTACAAGTTGATGCATGGTTGATGCATGGTTGATGCATGGTTCAGATTTATTGGTATAGGTTTACAGCGGTATATCTCACAGTGATAGTGTGATAGTGGTTCCATCATTCTACTTCTACTTCAGGGTGGCAGGACAGGGCAAGAACAAGTGGTTGTAGCCACCTTCCGGTTGTAGCTGGAGAACATTGGGGGTTGTAGCCTCCTTCTGGTTGTAGCCAGAGATTTGGGGAGTTGGAGCTTCCCTCAGGTTGTAGCTTGAGAAACTAGGGGGTTGGATCCTCCTTCCAGTTGCAGCTGGAAAACAAAGGAAGTTTGTGCTTCCAATGAATGTAATTCTTCAAGACATATAAGAAAAAACATTCCGTGGTTTTCTCCCGATTTGGGTTTCCACGTAAAACACTGGTGTACTGTGTATGTGTGTGATTGTTTATTTATTACTNCTCATTATTGGATAATAATTCTACATTGATATAACATTTGAAGAAATAAGATTATAATTATGTTATTATTGATTCACCCCCCCTCTCAGTAATCCAACATAAAGAATGACATAAAAATCATCTTTTTATAAAGTAACCAACTGACTGTGTATGAAGGACGTTCCTTCCAACCATATGATTTTTGTTCATTTTCTCTGAACAAACATCCATCCCTGAGCTGAGACTATGAGTCCATAAGGATATCTATCCCTCTTTTCTTCCCACTCTCCACGTTTAGCATCCCAAAGCCCATGTTCTATTCCAACAATAGTTCCAACCCACTAGCTCTCTTCCCCACAATATGCACAACCCGAGGAATGGGATCTCCCTTCAATGCACACAATCCCTAAGGATTTTCCACTAGCCTCCAAGGATCCAATGCACTCGATTGGTTAGGGATCTCATACTTGGGCACTCCAAGAATTCCCAACTACTCTAGGAGTGTTCACTACAGCCTTCACAAGGCTCTTGAGCCAATTATTCAATAGGAATAATGATCCACATGAACACAAATCATTTTTACAGGAACACATGCCACATTTGCAACATAAATGCAACCAAACAAAGGATGCCTTCAAGCACAACATGTTTGGTTCATTTCCCAACACTTAGCTCCTTTCTTGTTTCCCAAAATCAACATGTAAAAACTCTCCTCTTTTTCCATACGAATTTCCTTTTCTCCCATGTATGTTCACTCTCACGCTCCCTAATGTTGATTGTACTTCAACCCCATTCTCCCAATAACTAAGGGATGTGACTTCTCACTCCCACCTTCTTACATGAATTCAATGATTAAGTGTCTAAGAAGTTAAAGGGAGGATTATATGGTAATGATACATTAACTCAAGATAATGACATGTGTTTCCTCTTGGAACCCCCCCATCTCTTGTGGAATCATATTCCCCCATCGTTTCTATCCCTCTCATATTGCAACCAACGATTATTATTTTATTAATTATTTCAATGTACCATTTACATAGTTTGCACCTCGACCATATTAATCAATATGGGTTCTTTTCCCCAAACACATCAGCTCACCAACCTAAATCACATTTATACAATTACATTATAATTTGATGGGATTAAAACTAGGGATGCTACATCCCCTCCTTATTTTTTCACTACCCTTAGTGAAAAACACCCTATAGGTGTATACACATAATACAATGGCAACCTCTCCGGCCTCTAGTCAACATATATACTCTCCAACCTAAAATCACACAAACATTCCATCCCAAACATAAATACATAGGAGCTCTGGAAAAAAACCATAGATACATAGGAAATCTGGTCCAAAAATAGGTACACATAGGCACTTTGGCCCAAAACCATATACAAATATTTTACAATTTTTAATTCTTGTAGCAATTCCAACCATAATCTCTCTTTCCCCTCAGTTTGCACAACCCAAGGTAGTTTACCCCCTTCTTTGTTCTGTAGTCCCTCCATTTGTACCACTCCCCTCTAGGATCCAATGCACAACCAACCAGGAAGTATCATAGATACAACTTCAGGAATCTCAACTACAACCACTTTCATAATTTGTTGATTCCCACAACTAACTAATTTTTCATACAACTATCCCAACTCCTCCAAATCTCTTCCTCTCAACTTTCCTGACCCAAGGAATGTACCCCCTTATTTGCAAGCAGTTCCTTGGGCTATACCATTTTTTTATCAAGGCTTCCAATATAGGTATGCTAGGAATCTCTCTGTTGGGGAATCCAAGGATGTCATCTACTAGGAAAAACTAACAACAATAATCTTGCCGCTCCAGTGAAAAAATCTCACACATGGAGTTCACTCTACAACCTTGACAACTCACCTCTTCTACAATCCTGACAACTTGATTCTTCATCCTTCAACAAGTCCACTATACTTTGATCTTCTCTTCTCTTCTGGAACTCTATTTCCTTTTATTTGTAGATAGTATTACATTCCTTTTGCCGTTGAAATAGACCATCTCTTGGTTTTCTTCATTTTTAATCCATCCCTATAAAAACCACCAAGAAAAATACATGTCATATTTATTTTCAAATAGAAACTATATTATTTACAGGAGTTCCCAACTCCACAATGTAAACATTTTTTCAAAATTAAGTCTGCAATCATAATTCAATGCTCTTTTATATGGCTATCATATGCTTCACAAATCCGCAACAAGAACGAATTCAACTCATTGTTCTTTCCTGACACACCCTCATGATTTCAACCACCTTTACATATGAATTATTAAGTTGCCTCTTTCTTGCTATACTCACCCTCCAGGCTCATGCATCCCCTTC
This sequence comes from Picea engelmannii, assembly GCA_009831015.1. Taxonomy (NCBI): domain Eukaryota; kingdom Viridiplantae; phylum Streptophyta; class Pinopsida; order Pinales; family Pinaceae; genus Picea; species Picea engelmannii. The sequence continues at coordinate 507,244 of ML783640.1, forward strand.
TCTACTACACACTCCCTTAGACGATCCATCATTTTCCAAGGTGTTCTCATGCAAGGAGAGCACCAACTTACTACCAAAATTCCATTGGTAATCTATAACTTGTGAAAATAATAGGGAGTGTCCTAATAGTATCTTCCTCCTAAGATTTCTAGCTTCAATATACATAATCTCATTTGTATCACATACATACAATCATCATATCAATTCACTTATTAATTTTCCCAATCTATTTCATATAGGAATCATGTTTCCCAAACATGAGATTCCTTCTTAAAATTTTTGGCTTTTGCAGTAGTAGGCATCAATATTCCTTATGGTCTTACACCATTTTCCAATCGAAGACCATTTTTCCTGCATTTTTCTCAAATTTCATTCAACCAAACAGATTGTTAGTATTTATGCACATTATCATCTCATTGCAACATTTGCAAATCATCCCATGAAGTGATTTTAGAATTATATTACACCAAAATTTCAATCACTTCCAACTATTATTCATATTAAAGGGAATGGAACTATCCTTCCTTGTACAAGAATTATCTAGCATACCAATATTTTCATAATGCAATCAAAGTTTACCAATAATAAACTGATGTGCCAATTCCCATGGTCACATCTACACAATACATCCTTGCATTGACTCCAAAATACCACATATCCATGTCATGTACTCCACCTTGGTGAGTTTGGAGGTCTATCCAATGCCACATAATATCATCCAAACTCTTTCCAAGTACTTGTTTGATATTTTGGATACCTTCCTCTTCAACCCATACACAACACCATGAATATAATCCTTTAGTGCTCTTTAGTGTTGGAAAAGAGGTCACAATCCAAACATTGATTATAACTAGGAAGACCAATTGAGCACTTATATAATGCAATAGCCCTTCCATATCCAACCACAACGTGGCCTCACACATGTCTATCTCTATGGACATTCATTGCTATAGCAGGAATATCTCTCCCAACTTGACTTGGTTATGATATCATAACCAACATAAGATGACATGCAATTAAATTTATCATAAATGAGCATTAAAAAATTGTATACTCAAGGCCCTCAACCTTTACATCAATTCAAATATTGAAACATTTAATTGAGGGAACTCTTACCTCAATTCCCCTCAACATTTATGCATCATAAGGAACCCAAATGTATACTTGCATGGTTGTTATTACATTACTCGATGCTACCTAATCAATTGATATATATATATATATATATAGGATTGCAATCTCCCTTAATCAACCTCTGATCATCATTTTACCATATTCATTTGTGTTCATATAGATGGCTATCATAAGCAACGACATCATCATCACTTTCAACCATGCTATAAAATTTTCATTGATGCATAATCCCTCATTAGTCATATTTAAATATACTGACATCATTATTTCACATATAAAAATAGGGTACTCTCGGTCTACAAGCATGTATAGGCATGTTCACATGCACACAAGCACATCGATATGCATTAATCATTCAATCTCATCATGCCCATCTCATGCACATGCATTCTATCTTTATTGTATGTATCATGCATCACTTCTATCATTCACTCTAGTGCATATATATTTAATCTTTATTTATTTATTTTTGTGTTGTATATGGGTGTCCTTGAATCCCTCTAGATCCCTGGACCCTTGTGCATTTTCATTCTTCTCATATGTGCTCCACTACTCTCCTGATCTAAACCTTTTCTATCCAAGTTCCATTTGGCCATTTTCATTTCTAAGCAATATGCCTTATTGGCCACTACCTCCAGTTGGGAGATCATGTTCTAACCTTACATTGCTTGAACCTTCCAACACATTGGAATGATTCACTTTATTTCATTCCATCACCTTGATACTAGAATATTTTCAAATCATCTGAACCATCAACATTATGGCATCCATTGCCATTATCTCTAGCTACCCATTGGATTTCTCAAAATTGTTTTGAACACTTTTCTTTACTCCATTGAGTGATTTCCTATGAAGCCATGTACTATCCACTCATGAACAATATGCCCCATGGAATTCTTTGTACCTATACCCTGCTTCCACTATGCACTCTAATAACATAAGTGACCTTCTTACTCTAAATACTTTTAGACAAAAGTGGTTAATTTCCTCGCTAGGAAATATTTTTCAGACATTCCTATGCCTTCTCTTAGAGATGAATCACCCATCCCATGACTCAATCACCATCTCTGATTTCATTTCTTTTCTTTTTTGGCAATATATTCATCTATCATTACATTTATACCTTCATGGATATGAATTCTTACCTTGCCTTTCTGTGCCCATTGATAACATTCTTCCCCTGTTGGCTTCATATTTTTATGTGAGGATATTTATTGATTCTCCTTTATAGGCCATTCAAAATCTATAGTAGGTGAATACTAATTTGGATCTACTCTTTCTAAGCCCTTTGTTGGTACAGGGGAAGACCAAGGGTTCAAATCTACAACAACGCACCAACAAAACCCTAACTACCGACCCTTTCGGCAACACCTGCGAAGAAGATGAAGTCTCACCCGAGGTAGAGGCAGGGGTGGTTGCAGGACTCAGATGTCTACAAACTTAGTTGGGACACAGATATGTGATACTAGTATTTAATAGAGCACTCAACAATAAACCTTCATCAATATTTAACCAATATCTACTCCACAGATAAAATAGAGCATCAGAACATTCACCTAGATCAAATGTATCTAAGCACTTAGCATAAGGAATTAGATCAGATCTAGCAGATTCAAGCACTAAGCAAGTTCACAAAGGTCAGATCTAGCATCTAGATTCATCATAAGCACAAAGTACAAACAAATCTATCTATCTATATATGTCAAGCACTTATTAGATAACACATAAGTACACCAACACATCTCGCAAAGCAGAGAAACAAAACATATACGTGGTTCACCCCCACCCTGGGGATACACCCACCAACTCTTCTTCTTTACTAGCTTCTTTAATCAGATACATGCACAGAGCCACAAAAACCTTACTCCACATAGGACATGAAATCTTCCCACCTCGCTAGATCCTCCTTCCTTGCATTACAATACAAAGCCCTTCACAGTCTGTTACAACCACTTGCACTTAGCTCTGCAAGTCTCTCACAATATGCACAAAGCATTTACAAGCCACACTTGCACTTATCACAACATCACATAGATGCCTCTTCCCTCTTTTTCCTTACATTTCTTAGACATCTATTTATATATTATAAAAATAGGCCTAAGCATGGGTAAACCCATGGGCCGACATTCCCATACCTGTTACATATTCCCAAATCCCAAAAAGGACCCAAAAAGGGTTCGAGATCCCGCGATCTCTGCTTCATCTTGTGCTCCGCCTTCGACAGGTTATCGAAGTCCAAAATGGTCAAACTCGATCAAGGATCTCTCAAAACTTGGTCGAGGGCCAACATGCCCCCAACACTCACATGTGACTCGTCCCAAGTCACTATGATCTAGGAAGTTCTGCTTCGAAAGCCTCGAGCTTGGCTCGAGATTCTTCGACTTGTTGATGTTATACAACCTCTTATTCAACAAACTATTAGATGACTGCATCGTTCACAGGTCCTTCCAGGCGCTATTCAGCTACATTAACAACCTTCTCTAGTTCTACTCCTCGACCTTAAACTTTTGTGAACAATTGGTAGGCCTTATCTTGTACGGGTTGGATTCTCTGAGTTACTTCCATAACTCTGCTTTGAATAGCATGAATCTACTGTTGGGCGGCGCGTTTCTCTTGAGATATCTTTATTCTTTCCACAACTTACATGAGATTCAGCTGTGTCTGTATCATTTTGGCTTGATACTTCGCCTCTTGGAGCTGTGACTCTAGTGCTATTAATTCTAGACTCTCAACGAGTCGCTTGTATTTCAGGGCACTGTGATCACCCAACTGCTTGGATTTCATAGCAAGGGACTTTAGTCTCTCAACTGCGCTCCTAGCAGTTGCTTCTCTTTGGTCCTTCACATCCTGTGGGGTCTCGGGTACTGTACGTAGTTCTAAGTCTACGATGCGTTGTTGTAGCTACTGGATCACTTCTTCAAGCTGTTCTACTTGCTGTGTAACTCGATATTCTGCCTTTATTTCTATGAATTTCATAGAGAAAAGTTCTATGTTGACCGCTTCCTTTACTTCGAGTTGCTCGACGAGGAACTATTCTTTTCCTTGCTGTATCTGTGCTTTTTCTTTGTCGAACTTCACTTGGAGGGAAATCTTTTCCTGTTCTGTAGCTTGATGCTATTCTACAAGTACTCCTTGTACTTGCGTCAAATCCTGGGTGGCTTGTTCTGTTTCCTCTTGTGCTCATCAAAGGCGAGCTTTGATTGTATCATCTAATCGGTGGAGTTGGGTTGGCTCGTCTCCTAGCTCTGGTGTTCCCAATGGAAGAGGCACAGTGGAGACTATGCGGCTGGACTGTAGTGCCTCCTGTACTCCTTAGAGTTCGATTTCAATCCTATCATACATTGCTTCCTACTTGGCCTCTTATTTTTCTTCTATTTCCAACGAAGCATCGTTCAAGGCTACTATGAGGAAGTTGAAGTCGTCAGAGGTGAGGACAGTCTGCATCTTGGTCATGGAGGCTTTCAATTTCTTTCGGGAAGAAGGTTTCAGAGGTAAACCCTTCCTCTTCTTCAGGGGGTCAACCTCGTCTACTTTCTTCTGTTCGGATTCTTTGTCATCTAAATATTCACCATCACCTCCTTTCTCTAGCGATATGGAGGCAGTCTTCATGGATGCACTGTCTAATCCTTGGACCTTTTCAGTCTTCTTTGTCCTGCTAGGTCTGGGTGTATCTTTCATAGTTTCTAGGATGTCGATGTTGGATATCTCTACGGGGTTGGTGAGGATAAGGAGGTCAGCGGACCATTCCTTAGTAATCTCCTCCAGGTCCTCCTCTGTCAGCTTGTAGTAGGACTGAAGCTGTTGCTTATGTTCATCGACGCACGCTGTAATATAAATGAAATTTCGATCTTCGCTGAACTTCATCAAAGACTGGAACCAATGTAGAGTGTTTAGAGTCATGCGAGGTTCATACTGGATGGATCTCTTCAGCGAATCGTAGTAGGTATGAAAAGCAACATTTGACTACCATTGTTTGTTCATATCACTGGAATACCAAAGTGTACTGAACTTTGTGGCCAGTGACTCAAATGGCTCGATGTCAGGGAAGGTTGCACCTTTCAGCATCTCCCAGGCGATGAATGTGATAAGGATTAAAAGCCAACTAAAATGGAATTCATAATCTTTATCTTGTGCTTCTCTATAGTCTAGTTCCAATTGATTCACCAGGTACTTCTCCCAGTTCATCTGTAAGCCTTCTGCGCACTTCCCTGCGAGGTCGACTACAAATCCGGTGACTTGGGTAGGTCGGTTATTTCTTACTAACTTCCATGCAATCAACTGATAGGTGAGGCGCACTACGCCACTCTGGATATAATATACATTATACCCTTGCGCCCCCTTATCGACATTGCCATAGGTGTCCTTGATCCTTTGTGCTAGAGAACGATCCATGGCTTTTCCTGAATAAAAATCCCGTGGATCAGGTCCCTGCATACTCAACCCTGTGAACCGATTGATCAACATCGGATCAATTGTAATACGCCAGTCTAGCCACAAATAAATGCCATGGTAACAAGAAAGCAACAACTTGACACAGGCATTCACCTCCTAGTGTCTTCTGAAGTGTGGGATCTTCATAACGTTCAACAGGGTGGACTGCGTAAGGTTATGGGTCCACGTCTGGGGGATTATCTTTTAATTATTCCCCTTCGTTCTGTTCAGGTACTTATGTGGGGTGAGCATGTTATAGACTTTTCGGTCGCTGAGGTTGAAGTCACTGAACTTCAACACTGCAATCTTGTCTTGGTCTACTCGAACTGCGCAGATCCCCTTCGGGAGGTTCGCAGTGACCAAGGTGTACTCGAAATATCTAGGCATGCTATCTCAATTGACTGCGCCGCTCAGAGGTGGTATGTAGGTGGGTAATATATTCAGGATCAATTTGGCATTCGCAAGATCATCCCTGTTCTTGGTTCGCTTTTCATCTGATGGTTGGGATGGTCTGGCTCCGCAAGTAGTCGACGAAGAGGCTTGTAGTCCTCTCGTCGATGATGCTTGTACACCTGTATATATAGACATGACTCTTTTAGTCATGAGGTCGATCAAAACTTCTTCAACAACTTTCTCTGAAACACTCAACTCATCTGACATACACACTCGGGGTTGGAAATCTTTGGGTTCGAGGAGCAACTTAGACATCGCAATAGGATAGAGGGAAATAGTGCAATGATCACTATGTAAAATCAACAAGTCCGAGAGCTCAAATTCACGGTTAGCAAAAGTGTTCTCGATGCATGGTGCAATGACATAAATAGATAACTTCGTAACATATCTCTTGCAATGGACGAGAAGCCTTCATTACCTCTGTTCTGTTCGTTACGACGTGGTTTAATGGTCTGGTGGAGAACCATAAATGCCTTTCTGCCCATTTGGTGAGTCGACCAAATGGTTATATTGTCCCCAACGACTATATTGCTTCACCATGTGTTGCTGTGCTAATATCCCGACGAAGCTCCAATTTTGAAAAATTTCCTTCTGCGAGGTTCCTTATGGATCTTTCTGCAACTTTTCGATCTTAGCTCTCTTCTTACTTCGTTTTCTAGCCTTCTTTCCACTGAGATTCATCTCGATATTCCTTTTCCCATTCTGATTCTTATCTTCTTTTGACATAGTGACTTCTCACTTTTGAGATTCTTTCCTAGGATTCAAGGGTAAGACTTCTTTTTTATATGGGATAGGTATTTCAGTCTTCTGTGGGTCCTCTAGTGTTCTTGCAACTTTGATATCTACGTCACTGTTGTTAAATAGCTTTGATCTGTTCTCTTATTCTTTAATCAAGTGTACGATCCTTTTAGTTATAAAATATTTTAACTCTTGCTTCTTCTGCTCTAATACTTCTTCTTCTTCCTTCCTTCTCGCTTGATCCCTTTCAATCCAAGGTCTTCCTAGTAACATGGTAAATGGAGTGTTGTCCTCAATAAATTTAATGATCTCAAAATCTTCTTCTGTCAAAGTTCCATTGACATTCATAGGTATCTAAATGAGCTTCCCACATAGGGTTATCAATTTTCCTCTGAATAATCCTATTCCTCCCAGTGAAGGAACCATAGCAGGCTTTCCTAAAAGTTCCCAGGTTCTTTCTGTCATAACATTCACCTATGTTTCCTCATCCAGAAGACAGTCAACGTCGAAGTCTCCTAATCTTGCCTCAATGCATTCTTTTTCTTTGAATATATCTGATAATCTAACATGTCGGTGGTTATTCAGGGTTTCTCTCATATGTAACAATACTTTCTCTGATTCTTTTTGGGATTCTTCCATAATCTTAGTTTTTGGATCTGCTTTAGGGTTTTCTTGGTTCAAATTCATTGTTTCAACTTTAGCAATCATTCTAGGGAAATCCAATACTTCATGGTCCATAGCTTTACAACAAAGACAACTAGGTCTTCTCCCAGGGCATTCCTTAGCAAGATGTCCTGGTTTTCTGCAACTGTAACAAAGGGTTAATCCCCTCTTTCTTTTAACTGATCCCCAACCCTTTTTGTACCGCGCGCTAGGATCGTAGGAGATAACCTGCAAAAAATTCTTTCTAGGATCCTGCATCCATTTGTTAGTCCAAATATTCTTTCTATGAATAGGTATAACATATCTTTCACTATTCTTATTATATATACTCATGTCAAACCTTCTTTCATCTACCAATAATCTAGTTTTTGAGCTAGGACAAAATCTATAAAACATACCTAGATCCATGCTTTAGAAACAAAATTTTCCACTTGTCTTACTTCTACAGAGCACAAAGATTTCAGAGCTAGAACTTTTCACTATTCTTACCTTTATCAGAGCACAAAGTTTGCAAATATTACCTCTTTTCTTTAGATATGACCTCTTTTCTTGGCACAAAGCTTCACAAGTCAAGCAGAATGTTGCGCACTAGGGAAACATATATACGCATGGGACTTTCTCAGTTTCAGGTTGAATCTTTGTACAAAGATTCTTCTTCCTCAGTTCCCAACAATCACAGTTTCAGTCCTGGCAATAGAACCATTTGTTGGCACAAGGGAAGACCCAGGGTTCAACGCTACAACAATGCACCAAAAAAACCCTAACTACCGGCCCTTTCAGCAACAACTGTGAAGTAGATGAAGTCTCACCTGAGGTAGAGGTAGGGGTGGTTGCAGGACTCATATGTCTGTAACCTTAGCTGGGACACAGATCTATGATTATAGTATTTAACAGAGCACTCAACAGTAAACCTTCATCAATATTTAACCAATATCTACTCCGCAGATAAAACAAAGCATCGCAACATTCACCCACATCTAATGTATCTAAGCACTTAGCATAAGGAATTAGATCAGATCTAGCAGATTCAAGCACTAAGAAATTTCACAAAGGTCATATCTAGCATCCAGATTCATCATAAGCACAAAGTATAAATAGATCTATCTATCTATCTGTGTCAAGCACTTAACAGATAACACATAATTACACCAACACATCGTACAAATAAGAGCAACAAAACATATACATGGTTCACCCCCACCCCGGGGCTACGTTCACCAACTCTTGTTATTTATTAGTTTCTTCAATCAGATACATGCACAGAGCCACAAAAACCTTACTCTGCATAGGACAAGAGATCTGCGCACCTCTCTAGATCCTCCTTCCTTGTGTTACAACACAAATCCCTTCACAGTATGTTACAACCACTTGCACTTAGCTCTACAAGTCTGTCACAGTATGCACAAATCATTTACAAGCCACACTTGCACTTAACACAACATCACATAGATGCCTCTTCTCTCTTTTTCCTTACATCGCCTAGACATCTATTGATATATTACAAAATAGGCCTAAGCATGGGTAAACCCATGGGCCAACATTCCCTTACCCGTTACATATTCCCAAATCCCAAAAAGGGTCTGAGATCCCATGATCTCAACTTCATCTTGTGCTTCGCCTTCGACAGGTTGTCGAAGTCCAAAATGGTCAAACTCGACCAAGGATCTCTCAAAACTTGGTCAAGGGCCAACACCCTTTATCCACTTTCCATTACCTACTCTATAGCTTTGCACTTCTCTCTGGAGATATTTATTACCTCATTCAACTCTACAAGCTCTTCCCTACTTCCCTATCCATTGGACCCTAGAACTAATATGCAACATAACCACACTATCTGTTGAAGTTTGAGTAGATTTGAAAGATATTCTTATTGTATCTATATTGTATTAGACCAAGTCAAAAACCTAAAGAATAATATTATGCTATACTTGTAAAGTTGGCCCTATTGTGCCTTTGTAAAAGTCGACCCTATTGTGCCCTTGTAAAAGTCAAATTTAAATTAGAAAGTGTTAAGTGGACAAGTCAGACCTGACCTAATTACATGGTAACTCAACTGGTATTTATAAGAGGCCAGGCACCTCATTTGGAAGACACACACAACACAAGTTCTCTCTCTCAAGGAAAAGTGTGAAAAGTATGAGAAGGAGATGCAACCATAGAGTAAGGGTGTTCTGGTGAAGGGTTTTGGTTATCTCTTGAAAGAATATCTTGGTCTAGTGGTGCACTACCCTATTCTGGTTAGGGTTTATGGTCTATTGATTGATTATCTTTTTTTTGGTGAGATCTCTCTTCAGAGAGATATTTTACTTGTTGACGAATCTATATTGAAGAAGCTTTGTTGGGTTTTCTCTCCCAAGAGGGTTTCCCATGATAAATCTTGTGTATACTATGGATGCATTTCTTTTAGTGATATTTATACATGCAATTATTGTTCTAATAGTTTAAAGTTAAAGAATACTAAATACACTTAATTGCTTAAGCAAAATTTTAACATGGTTTCAGAGTGGGCCTGAAAGAAGCCATTTTCATAGTCTAGAATAACTCGTTGGGGAAAAAAATACCATATGAAGACTCTCCTAACCCTAACACATCTTTTCCATGGATCCGCTTTACAGTTTTTGTAGTTTTTGAAAATTAGGGTTTTTGCATAAAAATCTAGGTGATGACATCATCCTATTTCTGAAGGACGCTGGCCAAGATAAATCCATCGAAGAGTTTGCCTAAGGGGGGCACATCTAGTTCCTGGATCGAATCTAAAAAATTCTCAAGGTAAAAAATTAGGGTTTCCTCATAAACCCTAGATGAAGGCGTATAGGTAGCTACAGACTAAAGTTGGAGTAGTTCGCCTTGGCATAAGAACACTCTATGGTAAGTTCAAAACCTTTCTTTGAAATTATTTTTTTTCTTGTTGTATTTCTCTTCCAAGAGAAAGATGTCTCCCAACACTAATATTGATGAGAAGCTTGAGGATGATGATAAATTATGAGCATGTAAGTATAGGTTGATGCTCATTCTAGAAGAGAATGATCTAGAAGACTTCATCAAAGAAGAAGTTCTAGAACCAGAGGAAGATGAGGCCAAGGAAAAGTACAAAAAGAACCTGGTTAGGGGAAAGATAATCATTGTTGATTCTATCAAGGATCACTTGATCCCTCATGTATCATCATTGATAACTCCAAAGCAAATGTTTGATTCCCTATCCATATTATATGAAGTCAATAATATCAATTAGAAGATGACGTTGAGGACACAACTAAAAAATGTGAAGATGCAGAGTTCAAAAACTATTCAATCCTACTTCACAAGGGTGTCTGAAATCAGAGAACATCTTAAATCCATTAGACACACAATCGAAGAAGATGAATTGATAATGAATACATTGAATGGTCTCCCAAGATATTGGGAATGATTCATTCAGGGAATATGCTCAGGAAGAAAGCTAACAAGGTTTAGCAGAATATGGGAGGATTGCACTCAAGAAGAATCTAGATTGGTAGCAAGAGAAGAGAAACTAGGTGATGAGGAAAATCAAGCTCTAGTAGCACATGCAAGAAAAGGAAAGAGCAATAAAGATGTTCATTCACACAAGAAGTCTCAAGGGTCACATAAGACACAACAGTTTCAAAAGGATTACTCAAACTATAGATTCTACATCTTCGAGAAGATGTGACACATTCCAAAAAACTATCCCCACTCAAAATATAAGGTCAAAAAAGGAAAGTATAAAAGACATCATTCTCATGCTACATAAGACGATGAACCTGATCATAAGAGAGCCAAAGAATATGATTCAAGCAAATATTATGTATTGATATCAACTCTTACAGGAACATTTACTCATGGAAGTGACACATGGATTATTGATAGTGGTGATTCTAAGCACATGACAGGTTACAAGGATGCTTTCTTAGAATTAGTTTAGAAAGATTCACCTCACAAGGTAAAGCTCAGTGATGACTATCAATATCCCATTAAAGGAGTAGGAGAAGCTTCTTACATATTGGATTCTGGAAAACCTATGAAAATGAAGGATGTTTTACATGTACCCGGTTTGAATAAGAATATCCTTTCTATCTAATATTTGGATGAGAAAGGATTCAGAGTTGATTTCATTGATAGTGAATTTCTCATGTGGTCAAGAGGAAAGTCTATTGATGATGTTGTGGTGATTGGTGTTCAAGAAGGAGGTCTATAAAAGTTGAAGGGACATTCAAATTCAACATTAGTACACAACATAGTTACTCCAAGTGAGCTATGTCATAGAATATTTTCTCACATACATTACAAAGTACTACAGACCGTGAGAAAAATGGTGACAGGTTTTCCATAAATCCAAGTGAACCATGAAGGAATATGCAAGGGATGCGCACCAAGAAAGTGCATGAAGAAACCATTTCCAAGAAGTGATAGAAAATCCAAAGGATACTTGGACATCATACATTCATATGTGTGTTGACCAATGTCAACCACTTCAATTAGCAAGTATGTATATTATGTTTCATTTATTGATGATTTATCACGCAAAACTTGGATTTAGTTTTTGAAAGATTAATGCAAAGTATTCAACAAGTTGAAATAATTCAAAGTACTTGTTGAAAACCTTTATGAAAAGAATATACAGATAAATATATTAAGGTCAGATAATGGAGGAGAATTCACATAAGATGAATTAAAGGCATTCTGCAAGGAAGTTGGGATTAAGAGGGAGCTCTCTAGTCCCTACAATCCTCAGTAGAATGGTGTGGTAGAAAGAAAGAATCGAAAAATCATGGAAACAGTAAAGGCCATGATTCATGATCAATATTTACCGATGCATCTGTGGGAAGAGGAAACCAAGACCACTCTATATGTGTAGAACATAAGTCCCCATAGTGTACTTGGGAACAAGACACTAGAAGAAATGTTTATAGGTGAAAATATAGAGGTCAACCACCTGAGGATATTTGGCTGTTCAGTGTATGTGCATGTCCCCAAGGACAAGAGATCAAAGTTGGACCCTTCAGGAAAGAAGGGTATATTTGTTGGGTATAGTGAGACATCAAAGGCATACAAATTCTACATCCCTGGTCATCGTTAGATTAATACTAGTAGAGATGTTACCTTTGATGAGGATGCAACTTTCAATTGATTGATACATAATCATTCATATGAGGTCCATGATGAGGAACTTGAAGCTCCCAAAGTTGCAGATACAGATGCAGGTGATGATGTTGTACTAGAAGATCATGATATGGAAGAACCACAAAGACCTGTAGTTCTATCCCGAGAGATGAATATTGAGAAGAGAAGACCAACTTGGGCTAAAAAAATTGTTCAAAATCCATAGAAGTATGGTGCTCTACATGGAAATTTCAAGAAAGAAAGAGACCATGACCATACTCTAGTTACGTGGAATTTCTAAGAGACATTATTGATGCCGATCCTACCAGTTATGAAGAGGTTGCAAAGAAGAAAGAATGGAAGGATTCCATGATTGGAGAGTATCGGTCCATTGTAAAGAATGATGTTTGGGATGTGGTTCCAAGATCGAAAGAGAAGATAGTGGTAGTTTCTAATTGAATTTACAAGACAAAGCATTCAACATATGGCAGTGTCAAGAAGTACAAGGAAAGGTTTTTGGCACGTGGTTTGTCCCAGAAAGAAGGAATAGATTATGAGGAGACATTTTCTCCTATGGCGAGATACACTTCGATTAGAGATATACTTGCGATAGATGCAATAATGAAGTGGAAGGTACGCTGGATGGACATGAACAACACTTTTCTAAATGGTGTAATAGAAGAGGAAGTGTATGTGGAGCAACCACAAGGTTTCGAGACACATGGAAGTTAGACACATGTGTGCAAATTGAAGAAAGCCTTGTATGGTGTTAAATACTAGGTATGCACCTCTTCCTTCTATTCCTCCAATCAACCCATCTTCTGTAAAAAAAACCTAGCTTTTACTTAGTCTTTATTCATGTTGTGTTGAGTCATTTCCATTTGGTTTTTGTCATCCTTTATTTGCTTTCTAGTTAGTTCCTTTCTCTTTATAAGGTTAATACAAGTCATGATTTGAATTGAATAAGTCACATCACCATGGTTATGTCACTAGTGGGTTGAAAATAGGTTAAATTAGGCCTATTGATGAAAAAATATACTGATTGCAAGAATGCCCCCATTCTTGCAAACAACAAAACATGCACTATTTTATGAGTTTTAACGTTCTAAAAATATTTAAAAGTTTAAATAACGGTGTGTTGGAACCTTACATTCATTTGCATCTCCTTGTGCACTCAAGATCATGCACATTTCCACCAGTTCAACCATAATTAAATTTTTTATGATAATATCATTCATGTTTGTGCGTCGAGTTATTATTATTGCAGGGTTGTGTGTGGTTATTATTACAACTGTAAATAAACCTGAGACAATGCATACATTTGACCACCACTCTCAGCAGGAGAAGATAAAACGCAATGGTGTCACCCCAAGAACGTTGGAAATTGAACATAACAAAGCCATCAAGGCTCGAACTGCTCAAAGCTATTCCAAAAACAAGAGATATATTTATCATAGGAGAATGGTTTGAATTTATATGCGCCTTCAATGGACATCACACATGAGTGGCTGTAATCTTCGCGCAAAACTTTGATGGGTTCCAGACCCAAATCTAGGACACCACCATTCACATTATAGATCACTTCATCACTTGAGTGTGCACTCTCCCAATTAGTGGTGAGAGATGGTTTAAAAAGGGAAACTTTCTAGCTGAAGTCTGCAATAAATTTCTAGTGGCAGAACACCAAAACCCTGATTGGACCTAGGGCATGTCAATCCTCTATATTAAATAAGAATGCAGAGACATTCTCACTGCAATTCAAAGTTATATCATGGGAGAAGGTAGATTCTCAATCATTCACTGTTATCACATTATATTCCTCATGCACTGAAACAATGACAAAGAACTAAACCTCGCCTTCTACTTGCTTAAGAGCTTAAATAAAATGTCTAAGAGAATCCAAAATTACCCAGGATCTGTGCATAGAAGCCTATATCACCAGGGGTTCATTAAAATATTGGTTATCTTTAGTTTAAACGAATTATAAATTCCCTAGACGGATTTTCTGGTGTCTTTAGGGTTACAAGAAGAACATGAGGTTGATCCACAACCAGAAGAACAAAAGAATGAGTTTAACCAGGCAGATAGGATTATCTTGAACCCAGGTGTTCATCTAAAGCCTCCCAACGATCCAAAAATAAGACCACACCTAAAAAAGGGGGAACCTGATCTGAGAAAGCAAGATCAATTAATCAACCAAGGGAGGAAATTCCTCCAAGTCAATTAAGGTCCTCTACAACAAAACATAGGGAAAGGGAAAGTGGAAAGGTATATGTCAGAAAATACATCATACAGGAAGAAAAATAGGCCATCCCAATAGACCCACTATAACCTAAATATTCCAAGGACAAACCTATGCCAACTTCTATATAAGAAGACAAAACTCCCAAGTAAAAAACAAGTAGACATAGAAGGACTAAACCAACTAGTCCTAAGATTGTTGTAGCAAAATCTGTGCGAGTAGAAACCCTAATTAAGGATTCCCCTATGGCCGAGCAGAGAAAAAATAGAAAAAGGGATCCAGGTCCTTGAAATGTCTAGTAAACCCAACAAAAAACCCATGCTCACAAACCAGTTGAGGTTGAATTCCAAGGAATTGTTTGATCCATCCTTAAAAGACCAAAATCCCATAGTGATCAAGGATGAGGATATTGAAGAAGACCTCTCTGAATTTTCCAATATGGAGGAGATGTATATACATACATTGAAAGGGATGACAGGGGATAAGGCAAGGCAAAAATGCAGTGAAGGGGAGACGTCTGGTGTCAAATATGCTGCTGTAAAAACATAGTACACTGTAGATCCAGAGTCATAACAAAATGTGATGGAATTTGGTCCAGACACTGAGAAATATTTTGATGACATAAATCCAGATGGAGAGATGACCCCTGTGTATGTTCCACAGGATATCAAACCAGAGATCAAAGGAAAAATATTAATGATGCATGAACCTATGAGAGATACTACTAATAAAAAACCTAAGAAAGCACTTAGATATGAAATGAGGCCAAGGAAATCCAAGCTTTCCATTGACCTCAATAAAATTGTTGCAGAGGAAGAGTAGGGGCTCAAGAATGGAAGAAAAGTAAAGACATTAATCAAGACAAATGTTGAAGCTGACATGGATATGGATGAAAACCAACAAGTGCAAGCTCTCAAACAATAAAATGATGACATGAGGCAACAAAGCCAGAATCTGCAACAAAAAAACCAGGTTCTTGAGCTGCAATACACAAAGATGCAAAAAAAATATCAGAAGCTGCAAAAGAAGCATAAAAAACATGCATGTTCTTGAAGGAGATAATCTAAGTGTATAATGCTGTCAAAGGGTAAAGGAATTCAAGACCTGTGCCAACTTGATCCACCTGTATTCAAGGTTAGTATCTAGTTTTTGGTCTACATGGGAATCCATGCAAAGTCAACTGCCATCTACAACTTATGAAGTCTTTTGCTATGCATCTTGTTTACTTAAGTTATCAACAATAAGTTCCAGTTGCACTGATAGAATTGTTTTTGTGTTTAGTTAGAGGTACTGCTGCCACTTGTAATAAGTTTCTATTTTGTGATAAGAATACTGTTTTTGTTAAGGTAGAATTGATGGGGAGTTATGAACTGACACTTCAAACCAACTCCACCCAATTTAAATAAATGTTTACCAATTGTAATTAGGTAGTAACAATGAATTTGTATCTACATGATCTGATTATGATGTAAATTTGAACTTTAGAACTTAGATCCTAGATAGGTAATCAAACCCCCTCTAGAGGAAGATAAATAGATGGATTTTTGAATGTAAAAGGGTTCATTTTTTTTTGGGATATCAAGCATTAGGGTTTTGGATGGGCCTTAAAGCGTAAAAATGTTAAGTTTCCCACCTAGTGAATATAATTTTTGGTGACAGACTGTGTTTTCTCAAATATTGTGTGTCTTATTGTCTTCTCTAGATGCAAATTGAAATGTATGCAAAGTATTGTTTCTTTTCCTTTCAGATATTGTCTCAATGAACTGTTTATTGTCATGCAACCTAATCTCAACTATTTTTTTCAGTGAATATTTTATTGTAATACAACCGATTTGGGTGATTTGTTTCCAGGTACATGTTTTGGATCTGAAATATTATTTCAAGTCTGAAATTTCATACTGCAAGTGAAAACTTGTATGCTTGTTTGTATTTCCTCTGTTTTATCTTCATATCTCTATCTTCTTACTAAAATGCATGACACCAACTAAGGGAAACCTTATAGTGATATTGTTAAACAGTCCAACCAGATCCCTTCCCTTGAAAACCTATCTATCATCTGACCATCAAACAAATCAATCAAACCTATAAAAGAACAATCCTTCCAACAACTAAGGTGGCCTAACTCTTCCCTTTAGAAGTAAGGTGTAGAACTTAGGACCAACATATGGATTAAAGAAAGTACCTAGGGCATGGTATGTTAGAATTGACATTTTCCTGATGATCTTGGGATTTACCAAGAGTAAAGAAGATTCCAATCTTTACTACAAGGTTGTAGATGGTGGACCAATGATATTACTGTTATATGTGGATGACCTATTTCTAACAGGAGATGAGAACATCATCACTGAAAGTAAGGTGAATATTTCTACAAAATTCAAGATGAAACACTTGTGTATGATGCATTATTTCTTAGGTCTAGAGGTATGGCAGAGACCGAGTGAGATTTTCCTTAACCAAGGAAAATATACTGTAGAGATTATGACGGGATTCAGAATGATGGATTGTAAATCCATGCCTACAACGATGGTGACGAATATGAATTTATTGAGTGATACATCTGTGGATTCCACCATTTATAGACATATGATTGGTTCATTGATGTACTTAATGAACAAGGACACATATATTTTTTGCGGTGAACACATTGAGTCAATATATGGTTGAGCCGAGAGGTGTTCACTTGATTGCAACAAAACATGTGATGAGGTACCTAAAGGGTACAATTGACTATGGAATCAAATATGTTTCGGATCGTGAGATAATCCTTCAAGGCTTTACTAATTCAGATTTGGCCGGTAGTGCTGCAGACTGAAAGAGTACATATGGATGTTGCTTCAGTTTGGGATCATCTATGATCTCATGGTTTAGCATGAAGCAGACTAGTGTGGTGCTCAGTACAATTGGGGTAGTGTATATAACAGTGTGTTTAGCTAGCAGCAAAGCAATGTGGGTTCATAAGCTTCTTGCAGGATTGTTTGATCTCAAGTTAGAGGCGACTTGTATTTGGTGTGACAACTAGAGTTGTGTGAATTTGTTAGAGAACCCAATGTTTCATAAAAATTCCAAGCATATCGAGATCAGGTACCATTATATTAGAGATATGGTGTAGAAGGGATAAGTGAAGCTCTAGTATGTCACTATAGATGAGAATATAGAAGACATTTTGAACAATCATTTTTCAAGAGTGAAGTTTTTCTACTTTAGAAACAATCTTGGTGTGGTCCAGAAGGACTTTCATAGTAAGAGGGAGTGATGAGTTACAAATACGATTCTAGGGTAACAACATCAACATGTGGCAGTAGTAGCAGGTTGTCATTCACAGGCATGTTATTGACTGTGGCATCAATCAACATGAACTCACACAAGGTTAGTAGATGTTGAGCCTTTGGGGCTAACAAGTTTCCCAGCCTTTCGAGCTGGAGGGCCAAACTGTTTGGTTGGAGGTGTTTCCTAGCCTTGGGATATATGGGTAGTGTGTGTGCACTACATCACATAATCCTTGTGATTATATGCTTGGTCATTATGGACTAGTTTCCTCATGTTCCAACAAACGGTTACTAGTTCTTTATGAACTAGATGCCAGATTATGTGTGAGCTGGCGAGTTACTAGTTCTTTATGAACTAGATGCCATATTTTGTGTGAGCTGGCAAGTTGAATCCCTGTGATGACACAAATACCGAAAGGATTATGAGACTTTGGATGCATGACGTGGTTGTAAAACTTCTTCAATATATATTCGTGGAATGTCAACAAGTCAATGGTCAAGTGAACATAAGTGCAAAAGCAGTCGTGTCGATCGTGCCAGAAGAATACCTTCCTTGATAAGAGGGAGTGTTGAAGTTTGAGTAGCTTCGGAAGATATTCTTATTGTATCTATATTGTATTAGACCAATTAAAAACCCTAAAGAATAATATTATGCTATATTTTTAAAGTTGTCCCTATTGTGCCTTTGTAAAAGTCGGCCCTATTGTGCCCTTGTAAAAGTAAAATCTAAATTAGAAAATGTCAAGTGGACAAGTCGACCCTGACCTAATTACATGGTAACTCAATTGGTATTTATAAGAGTCTATGTGCCTCATTTGGAAGGAACACACAACACAAGTTCTCTCTCTCAAGGAAACGTGCACAAGTCTGAGAAGGAGACATAGCTACAAATTAAGGGTGTTCTGGTGAAGGGTTTCAATTATCTCTTGGAGGAATATATTGGTCTAGTGGTGCACTACCCTATTCTGGTTAGGGTTTCTGGTATATCTTATTATTATCTTCTGTTTGGTGATATCTCTCTTGAGAGAGACATTTTACTTGTTGAGGAATCCATATTGAAGAAGCTTTGCTGGGTTTTCTCCCCCAAGAGGGTTTCCCGGGATAAATCTTGTGTATAATGTGGATGTATTTATTTCAGTGATATTTATGCATGCAATTATTGGTATAATAGTTTAAATTTGAAGAATATTGAATACACTTAACTACTTAAGCAAAATTTTAACACCATCTCCACTCATGACATTTGATTATCCTTGTTAATACTATCCTTCTATTAAAATTCAACCCCTTTCTTGTGACCAAGATGTTTTCATTTTAAAACGTGCTTCTATACTTATTTATAGGAACTATAATGAGTATCAACACTCTTTTTTCAACAATACTCACCTTTGGCATACACCTATGGCATATGGAAACATTTTTCCAAAATCAACATTATTTGGAAAACTTATGCTTGAAATAGTTGCATGGTTCATGGAATCCAACTCCACTTTTCCTGCAACTTTATGAAACAACCAAATGATCACTTAGATAACTCAATCCTTTTGTCACGTTTTCCTCTAGATTACCTTTCCAATGACCATACTCATGCTTCAAACTGATTTATGAGCTCAAAGTTATGGATTCCTGAAATGAACAATTCACCCATTTTTGTACCTGTTTCGCCGGTTCAAATAATTTTCAGAGGCCAACTGATCTGTAAAATGCCCTGGATATTCCACTGGAACAGTTTATCCCAACAAGTATGATAAAAAAAATTGAAATCTATACTATGAAGGTTAAATTCCTTTAGATTCAAGAATATTTAGTTACTGATTTTCTGCTTATCCATGAAATATCTGAAATGCAAAAAATAGAGAACAATAAAATAAAAACACACACCATCCATAAATAATGGAATTTTTTGCTCTAGGAAACCTTTAAAAGAGAAAACCTATATGGGCATGGAAACTAAGTCTAAATATTTGAGAATTGTTTCCCCTCAGTGAGGCTTAACACTTTCGAAACCCTCGTACAAGTAGTCCTCCACATACACCAAAACAAGTGGAGAGGGGATATCACCCAACTTTCGGTAGTGCAACATCATGCTTAACTCTTGTGTTAGAGGAGATTTCTAGGTAATATATCCTTGCTACTAATTGATTTATCTCTCTCTAGTACTCCTAGTTTCAGTTTTGATGGTCTTGTAGAATTTTCTCTCCAATCCTACACCAAGGCCCTAAATCCTATTCTAATGTTGGTTTTATAAAAAAAAAGTCTAATGAATTTTATATTAATCGATTTCATTTTTAAGGCTCTTGTTTAATCAAAGGGTAATAGAATGAAACTTTAGTGGTGTTTATTGACACCTTCCAATCCAAAATATACAAAGTAAATGAATGCAAGATAATGCACTTTGTCTTTCTAATAACACTATCTAAAGGAAAAGAGATATCTTTTTCACTTTCATATTTATATAACTAGAAAAACAACCACACACACTCTCATTAACCATCTAGAACAACAAAAACAATTCACTTATAATCCTTAACAATAAACTTAACACACCAATGCAATATTCCAAAAGACACTCAAATTATCTACCCTATCTCGCTTATGAAATAAAAAAATATTCTTAGTCTAATAAATAAAATGAGATGAAAATCACACTAGTAAAACTTAAAGTTCATGGTTGTATGATATTTGTAGGGATACTAGCTACCCTCCAATATCTCTATGTGAATAAAAACCCAAAACCTCAACAAAAATATAAAAATGGTATGTAAAGTTTCCAATATCACACATAAGACTATTGACAAAGGAATGTATAGAACACAACCATATTCAAATAGTCCTGCAAAAGTGCTTCCCGGGTCACTGTTTGCCAGGAAAAAAACTCAAGCAATAAAAATGCACTCAACACTTCAAATCCACTTGTAAAGTCAAAAAAACAATGAGAGGCCCATCAAGGGGTCAAATCAATGCCTACAAATCATTGAAAATATCATAGATCCAACCTAGAGATAGATATGGAAGAAAAACATCTAAGAAACAAAAAACCCACATACAGGAGGTGGTCTCGCCCTATCAATAATAGTGTAGCTAGTGACTAGTCGCACCTTTCTATTAGTGTAGCATGTGGCTGGTCTCACCTTGCTAGGAATGCAAGGCATGACCTCCCTCAAAAACTAAGAAATCCGAGGTACAAGAGTGTGTCTCAACATGACAACAACAATAGGTCCTCCATGTGTCTCTAGGGTGGAAAAGAGAGCTATAATACCTAGGCCCTGAGACATAGCTCCATTGTTACTTGATTCCATGTTCCTGGATAATTCAAATATTGAAGCACCTATTTCCAAACCATCACTGAAAAAGAGCATGGAACTAGAAGGTGGTTCAATGACTCCTCTTCAACCTTACAAATGATGCACTTATTAAGGCCTTTCCAACCACACTTTTGACCATTTTCCCAAGTCAAAATCTTGTTTTCCAGTGCCAACCATATGAATATATGCATATTTAAAGGACATTTCCATTTCCAAACCAATGACCACCACCAAATGACGTCACTTGTAAAAAAACAAAGAGAAAAAGATTTGTAACCTGAATTTACTATTGGAGAACTGATGTATTTGTTCCATGACCATACCAATTCATCCTCAATATCATGTAGATATACTGCATTATGAGAGAGAAGTCATATATCCAATATCCATTATGTGCTAAGTCTCCATGCAAACCTAAGTCCTACATTGAAATCTAGTTATGAATCCATATATCTTGAGCTCCCTAAACCCCTATGTCAGCTATAGTTGTGAGCCATCTTTCCCATAAGAGAGTTTTCACATCATGAGAGAGTATGAAATTTCCAGTAGTTTCAACCCATGGGTCTTCCCCTATCCTGACATGATCCCCTCTACCAACTCTTCAAATCACTCATTGACCTAGCACTGGGAAGGATTGAACCACCCATTTCCAAATATTAGAAGCTCCTTTTATATATTTTGGTTATACTCTGATCCATTGTTCCACCATATAATCCTTGAGATGTTTACACTTCATAATATTTCCCCATAGTCCTTCATTGAATAAGAGTCTCCACAAACTCTTCGCTGCCAGAGCTTGACTGAACAAGTGGATGTTCTTTAGACCCCACCCTCCCCATTATTTTTGTTTTGCCAAAATTTTCCAACTAACAAGTGGAATACCCTCCTTCTCCTTGGCACATGTGATAAGGATATCCAACAGACAAGAATTATTTTGAGTACAACCTTTAGCAAAACCAACCTTCCACTAATAGAAAGCCACCTATAACACCAACATGTAATCCTAGATTAGATTTTCCTAAAAGTCCACATCCAATGTACCACTCTATAATCATTTGGTTTAAAATGGTATCCCAAATAATTTAGACCATTATATAAAGTATTGGAATGAAAGGAGTATGGATGAAGGATCTGTGCTTCCACTTTAGGGGACAATTCATTACAAAGGATTAGATATTTGTTATCATTTATTTCCATCCCGATCACTAGACAAATATTCTCTAAATTTTTCTTATAATAACTCCATTCCCTAACTTTTCCATCCAAAAATAAAAGAACATTATCAACAAATAGCATGTGTGTTAGCGTTGTTTCCTCTACTACCATGATTCCTTTGAATGAAACTTCAAGTCTTGCAGAATTAATTAGCCTACTTAAACTATCAACTATAAGAAGAAACCAAAAAATGGGACAAAGGGAAGCCTTGTCTCAAACCCCTTGAGTATTTAAAAAACCCCAAGGGAGTTCCATTGATCAGTACCACAAATGAAGCTGATAACACACAACCCAATATCCAATTGACTACCTCTAGCCTCAAGTCTATTTGGAGCAAGACCAACCCCAGAAAATTACGATTATCTTTGTTGTAGGATTTGGCTAGATCAAGCTTCATAAATACTACTCGTATATTTTTTATCCTAATGGTATACAAACCCTCATGCATTGAGACAAATGCATCCAATATCTTCCTGTTAAAGATAAAACCAAATTGTTCCTCCGAGATAAAAATTGACAAGACCCCTTTGATTCTGATAACAATTATTTTATCTATTACTTTGTAAATGAGGTTACCAAGTGAAATAGGTCTGAAGTCACCAAAGGATCTTGGGTTTGACCTATTAGGAATCAAATCAATAAAGGTTGCATTGATATCACCCAAGACTCTTCCATAAAATATTGACTCCACTACCCTATGGATCTCTTCTTCCAAAAGATCCTAAAAACCAATATAAAAATCCACTATCCAACCATTCAGACCTAGTCTCTTTGACTTTTTGAAACCTGCTAGTACCTTTAGCTCATCCTTTGTAAAAAAGGCCTCCATATTATTTTACATTTATTGATAAAAAAATCTAGGGAACAATTAGATTACTCTCATATACTCAACTATACAATTCTTTTTTGGTTATATGAAAAAAGTTTCGAAATGAGCCATCCCAGTGGTCGATATTTCTTTTTAAGACCTAATTTTAGTACCATATGGACCATCCAATTCCTAATTGGTATTGAATGATTTTATGTGGGAAACAAAATTGTGAAATTGTTTTTGTATTATTTTCCCCCTCCTTGATCCAAATGACCCATATTTTGAGACTCCACATGGTTTCTTCGATGGCCAAGATACTACATTTTTTTTCTTCCAAAGCTTTGAGTTATTCCTATTCTTCCAAGGTAAATACCCCCACCAAATTCTGGGAGAAGAACCTAGCTATATTCTCCTCAATATTCAACAAATCATCTTGACAAGAATCCATTTTATTTTTTCCCAATATACAACCATCTTCTTGACATGATTCCAATTTTCCAAAAATTAAGACATTACAGTTTCACCTATTGAAGGATTAACAGGTTTCTAGTTATCATAAATAATCCTATGGGAATCCTCCTCTCCTATCCAAGCATGATTAAATTTAAAGGGGCTTGGGGGTTTCTCATAATCTTTTTCTAGTTTATGAAGAATTGGACAATGGTCCAAAGATCCACCCACTCCCATCCAAGACCCATACCATTCAATTTCCTCCACTAAACACTCTACCAAATAAAATAAAATGTCTGAATTATTTGCAACCCCTGACATGCCACTTTGATCATTCCTTCAATTCAGATCCACCAGAACATGTTCTATGCCAACAAGATTAGATTGTTCAAACAAATGGACAAAATAATGTTCAAATGTATATTGACTTGTTGAATCACCCCAAACCTCTCTTGGGGATATTGTCAAATTTTGGTCACCACTGATAATAAGGTTATCCTCCCCCAAATCTCCCTAATCAATCAATGAGTCCCAAAAAGTCCTTCGTTCCCCATATGGTCCATATAAATTAAGGATTTTAAAGACCTTTCCCAAGTCCTTATCTTCCCCTTCCAACATGATTTTTTTTTTAAGGAAAATGGTGTTTAAAACTGGAATGGAAAATTTCCAATCCATTAGCAACCCCTTGGACATTCCAACAACATCTAGTGTGCTAAAAATCCATTTTGTCAAGAGAGGTGACCAAATTTCTATTTCCTTATCACTAGAGGCCATTGTCTCCTGCAAAAGAATAATATCATGTTTATACAATAA
>ML783640.1:550722-566545 GCA_009831015.1 Picea engelmannii
CTTTCTCAAGAACAAGTCATAAGCTTTTGAAAACTTCAAGATCTACAAGGAAATGGTTGAAAATGAGATGGATTCAAGAATCAAATGCTTGAGATCTAATAATGGAGGAGAGTTCACTTCAAAGGAATTATGGACTACTGCAGTAGTCATGGAATAAAAGGACAATTGTTCGTTGCTAGGACACCTCAATAGAATGGAGTTGTTGAAAGAAAGAACATGAAAGTACATGAGATGGCTCGAACAATGATAATGGATTCCAAATTGACAGATATATTTTGGACACAGGAAGTGCACACAACAATTCACATTCAAAATATAGTAATTCTTAGAAACAACACTGATAAAACTCCCTACGAGCTATGGAAAGGAATACCAACAAATTTGAAGAACTTCAGAGTTTTTGGAAGCAAATGCTACATCAAAACATAAGATGGCATAATGGGAAAGTTTGACTCTCGTGTGGACAAAGGAATACTTGTTGGTTACTCAAGTACAAGGAAATCATACAAGTGTTACAATCTAAGATTAAACAAAGTTTTGGAAAGCATCAACGTAACAATTGATGAAACAGGCAGACCAGAATAAAAGGAAGAAGAAAACAAATCAATGGAACAACTTTTCGAAGAAGAATATGAAAAAGAAGTAGAAGAGGAAGATGAAGATAATCCGACAGAAGCACAAGAGAAAGTTCAACAAGTGTCTCCAAAGACACCCAGTAAACAAGTACAGAAGCATCATCCTTCAGATCAAATTATCGGGAACAAAGATGTAGGAGTTGAGACTAGAAGAAGAATCCATTCACCAGAACAAACACACTTGGCACTCTTATCTACAATTGAACCAAACTTTTTTGAAGAAGCCAAAAAAGATGAATTTTGGAATAAGGCCATGGATGAATAATTGGATCAAATAGAGAAAAATGACACTTGGGAATTGGTTCCAAGACCAAAGAATAAGAATGTGATCGACACAACATGGGTTTTCAGGAAAAAATTGAATGAAGATGGACAGGTTACAAGGAACAAAGCTATATTGGTATGTAAAGGATATGCATAGATTGAAGGAATCGACTTTGAAGAGACATTTTCCCCAGTTGCCAGAATGGAAGCAATCTGTTTTATTTTAGCTTATGCATGCTCTAAAAATGTTAAAGTATATCAGATGGACGTAAAATCATCTTTTCTAAATGGGGAACTTGAAGAAGAAGTCTACATTGAACAACTAGAAGGATTTTAGTTGTCAGAGAACACAAATTATGTGTGTAAATTAAAGAAGGCCCTGTATGGTCTAAAACAGGCTCCTAGAGCATGGTACTCTAGACTGGATAAGTATCTGTAACAGGCAGGGTTCAGAAAAGGAAGTGCAGACATCAACTTCTACATCAAGGTAAGTCAAGGTAATATTTTATTAATTGAAGTTTATGTTGATGATATTATTTTTGGTAGTGATGATGATAGGTTAAGCTAGAAATTTGCAAAAGATATGAAAAATTAATTTGAAATGTCGTTACTTGGAGAACTATCCTTCTTTCTGGGACTTCAGATATGTTAAATAAACCAAAGAATTTTTGTTTCTCAAACCAAGTATATCAGAGAAATGATAAGGAAGTTCAGAATGAAAGATTTTTGTTGGGCCTGAGATATGATCACATTTATGATGGTTATTATACACTTTTGCCACATGTACATATGTGTTTTTCATATTTTAAAGGATCTTTTTGAAGAATTTCATGATAAAATGGTATGATCGACATAAGGTACGTATAATTCATGTTTAATGATTGTATCAAGTATGATTCATCATGTTTTATGATTTCCAAGAGCTAATTCACGTTTTTATGGTGTTATAGGGAAAAAACGCACTACGTTTCTAGTCCTGACACTTGATCCGACACTCATTCTGACACTCGTTCCGACACTTTGTCCAACACTGCGTATTGCACAAAAACGCAAGGTGACTTGGCGGTTAAGGTATTGGCGGCCAGTGATGGGAAAATCGAGCATGTGGGTTTTGTTTATCCTTGCCCCCTCCAGCTACTGAGCTCCCGACAACTCAGTTTTAGTTGTTCAAGAGGGAAATTACTGGCTCGCTCCGTTTGATCAGTTATGGCATCATTTATTGTAATTTGCCGAATTTAGGAGTGGTTCGACCCTCTTGTGCTCGACCACTTGTTTTGTAAGCTTATAAATATCACTAGGATGGCCAGAGGATTGTTAACCAAGTAGAAGAACTAGTGTATTGGAGACAAACTCGTGTTTCTCTGTTTTGAGTTTTTACATTGCCAGAATTATGCCAGAACTGTGTTTTCAAGTTTTAATGGTGAATTCATCTTGTTAAGCTCGTTGTGTGATTTTAGGGAGTGACCACGACTTACTGGGGGGCCCACCAATAGTCTGGTAACTGTCTTCATGTTTGTTTATGCATTTCCTAATTTAATTGTTCTCTTTTATTTTCTGTACATGCATATGTTTATTGTGTTAACTAGTTTGCTGTAGCTTAATTGTTTTGACTCTTTTTTGTAGGTTAGGATGATGAGATGTATTAACATGCATTGATTTTGTAGATTAGGAATAGACTTGCAAGTCTCTATACTAACCCCATGTGCATTTAGATGTTAGATCATGCTTGATTTATGATTTTATAGTCTAGTTTAAAACATAGTTTAATTAGAAGAGAACAGAGTTTGATTTGGGTTTTCTTCGACAATGATTGATGGATGGATAGAGTTAATTCCAGTTTTTTATTATAGCTTGCTTATTTCAGTTTTATATAGATCTCATTTAATTAGTTGTTGGTTAATGTAGACTATTAATTTACTTTTTAATATCATAGTTTAATTTTTGTTTTTAATTATTTCCTTATTGCAACTTGAATGGTTAGAGTAGACATAGCATAGTTTTATTTTACACAATTTCCTTTCCTAGAATTAAAATGCATTATATCTCTTAGTTAATGGTTGAATCTAGTTTTCCTTGCATAGTGTAGAAGTATAATGATGATCTCGTAATGTTGTTGATGGTTTATACATGAATATGCATGGTATTTAACATTATTTTTGTCATGGCTAAACTCTCATTGGATTGTTTAATCCATACCTTTCATTTTTCCATTGAGATTAGTGTTGAGATTATACCATTGGAATTGTCCTTTGTTGTCAAGTGCCATCGAGATATTATCCGACACCGAAGACATCCACACAACCACCAACATTATATTTGAACTATCATAGGTTAAAAGAGATAGTTTTCCTTCTTTCATAGATATAGTTTCTTGATTTCATATATTAGAATAAAGTTTTATTGCTGTTGTAGGGTAGATATACTTTGCTTTGATAGATTAGATAGTAGTTCGCTTGTCATACATTAAGAATTAGTGGTAGCCTTTCTTTCTTTCAATAAAATATATTTCCTTTCATGCATTAGAAATAGTTTTGCATTGAGCATTTAGTCCAGTTGCCTCTTAGATTTCCTTTCATGCATTAGAAATAGTTTGCATTAATCATTTAGTCCACTTGCCTCTTAGGCTAGGTAGTTGTTCAATGAGAAGTTTTACTTTGATTGCTTGCAGTAGTTAGTTGCCTTTGCTTACTTGTCTTTTTCTTTAGTAGGTTAGTTAGGTGTCTTTGCTTACTTGTTTATTTTCTTTAATAGGTTAGTTAGGTGTCTTTGCTTATTTGCTTATTTATTTTCTTTCATAGGGTAGTTGCTCATTGGATGTAAGTTGGAAAATTAAAGAAGTTTGCTTTTGTCATTTGCTTATTATGCTTAGTAGTTTTCCTTTGCTTATTGTTGAACTAGTTTTCTTTACATAGGGTTTTTACTTTCTTTCTAGGAACTATTGATCGATCCTTGGCCCCAAAGTACTTAGGTTACCTAGTTTCAATTTGCTTAGTAGGGTTTTTTCATTAGATAGTTTTGCTTGAGTAGATTAGCCTTAGATAGCTACCTTCCTTAGTTAGAGTATACTCCTACGAGGTTTCTACCTTGGCATATATTTTGGTACAACTCTAAGTTTACTTACCTCGGGTTGACAATTTAATTGAGGGGTTTTATTGTGTTTTTAGTGCATATACAACACCCATCGTTTTTGGCACCGTTGCCAAGGAGTTGTCTCAAGGTAAGAAGTAATTAGGAATTAGATCATTTTTAGACCTTAGCATTAGTTTGGTGGCAGGGGAACTTTAATACAAGAGGTAAGAACCTGCCCATCTGCTATAACAGGTTCCCCCAAACCCAATGGTAGTTTTTCTTTTTCTTTTTATTTTTTTCATGAATAGACCTAGGAATCAAATGGTAGCTTTTTCTTTTTGTTTTTTCTTTCTTTCATGAATAGGCCTAAAGACCCACAAGGTAGATACATTAAATCAAAATCAGACCTTTCAACCAAGGTTCCTTCCGATCTCTTTGGGGGAAGGAACGTTCCTCTTATAAAATCCGTAGATTGATACCGAAAAGCAGGAGCTAGCTCAACTCAAAGAGATAAAATAGTCTCTGAAGAGACTAATACAGGGAGCACTATAGAACAAGAAATTGAAGCATCAATCATATTGGGACAGGAGGCAAGACCACTCGAGTCTTCCACATAACCAAACAATACAACCTTTTCTTTTACATCGCCACCAGGGGACCCTAACTTTAAAGATATCATAGACCCTGAACATGTGAATCTTTTGTTTGGTAGTTCAGCCAATGTAATTATCTCTCAAACTGACACAGAAACTTTGGCACCAATAGTCTCAACCGGATCGAGTAGAGTCCCATATATCCAATCCATAGGAAGACCTTTCCATCAAAGGGAAACCTTGTTTTCTTCAAAGATAAAACCACCTAGGTACTCTCTTTTCGGAAATCAAGCCAATATGGATGATCAAGAAGACCATAACAATGTAAGACACAGAGAGGAAGAAGAAACTAGAAACCAAACCAAAACTACCTTCAGGTCTCCGATTTTAGACACCACTCCAAATGTCAACATGAAGAATATTCCTCTCTCAGCACTGCCTACCTTTTATGGTAAAAAAAATGAAGATCCAAACACCTTCCTATTTAATTTTACATCTTGTGTAGGAGCTACAACTACATACAAGATGCCTAGAAATTAAAACTCTTTCTTTCCAGCCTCAAAGACTCTGCACTAAGATGGTTCATGGGGTTGGGAGAATATAGTATTAGGTCTTGGGAAGCCATGGAAGACATATTTCTTAAGAAGTACCAAGACTACTACAAGACCAAAGAGTCTTGTAATGACATTTTTAAAATCTAACAATTAGAAGACAAGACCCTCGAAGATTATATGGAAAGATTTGGTTATATCTCCCAGAAGTCAAAATACCATGACCTCCTAGAGGATGCAATTAGGGCTCTTTTCCTTAAAGGAATTTCAGAAGAATATTTAGAGATTCTTAACCTGATGGCATCGGGTGACATATCTCATAAACCATTTGCTGAAATATATGAAATGTGTAAAAATTACTCAAGGAGTAGAGCCAAAACAGGGAAGAATGTTCGGGACCCTTACAATAGAAACTTAAAACCAGTTAGTTCAGGTGGTATTATGAGAGAAGAGATAGGGAACCTTTTAGAAAACTTTAAGACTGACATCTTAAGCAAAATAGGTTCCTAGTTGGATACCCTTAAACTAAAAAAGAAATAGGAGGAGGAAAATGCATCAATGAGAATATATTGCCCAAGATGCAGGAGGAAGCATTCCTCAAGGGAGTGCCCATTAGATAACATTCTAGTTTGTGGCTTCTATACAGAAGACTATGTGACTGAAAAATGTCCATCATTTCCCGATTTATTAGCCATATATAGGAGTGGAGATCTTGAGGAGTCTTCTTATGCACCTAGGAGGCCATGGAAGCCTAGGAATCAACCCACATACCCAGATCTACAATCTCAAGTTCCACCCTATTATCAACAACAACAGTGGAACTCACCAGGTTGGAAAAAATGGTCTAGTCAGTACCAACATCCTTGGATTCAAAGATGAAGGGGAGTACACAATCAAGAAAACCCTCAAGATCCACCTATCCCTATGTCCAACCATCCTTATCCTCAGTTCCCACCGAACACTCCACAACTTTTGCCAGGTTTTGTTCCACCACCATTACCTCTTATCCCACAACAACAACCTCTACAATATCAAAATGCAAGCTCCCCAAAACTGACATTATTACCGACACAACCAGTGCGAAATCCTAATAATAAGCCCCCTCAACCTCTTCAAAACATTGATATTCAGGCTTTCTCGACATATGTTATTACTCTTGTTCCATTATAGGAAATTCAACTAAGATTGAGAAAAGTTCTGGAGAGGCAGAGACCTTCAGTAGTCATCCAGGAAGAAGAAGAAGAAGAAACCACCAAACAACCCATGGATGACACTAGGTGGGAAGATGTTATTATCCCAAAGAATCAAGAACCCAAGCTTCCCCAAAATGAACCTTTACAAATTACGAAGGCCCCTCCTTATCCAGACCGATTGGTAATCGAGAAACCTACCACTCGACCGAAATTTGACATTTTGAATGAATTGAAAAATATTTGTGTCAAGATTCCCCTACTTCAAGCCATTAAAGACATTCCAATCTATAGTAAGGTAGTCAAAGAATTGTGTATTAAGAAGCCAGGTAGGAAGCAAAAGGACCCTCCTACAATACATTTGGTAGGAGGACTTTCTGAGTACATATCAGAGCAACCAAAGCTAGCAAAATATGGGAATCCAGGAAACCCTGTAGTGACCATAACCATTAATGAGGTCTCCATTGGAAACACTCTCATAGATCTAGGGTCAGCGATCAATGTTATGACTGCTACTAACTTGGAACAATTACAGTTACAACTGCTTCTTCAGCGTACCCCAACCATTTTGGAATTAGCAAATAAAATAGAGTTATAACTGAAGGAATTTTAGATGATATCATGGTTACTTTAGCCTCATGGGAGTACCCAATAGATTTTCTTTTCATTCACTCAAAGGATCCTACCAAAGGCCACCCTGTTATTTTTGGAAGACCTTGGCTAGCCACAACCAATGCATTTATTGGCTGTAGAGAAGGAGAAATGACCATCTCAAATGGTCTCTCTATCCAGAAGATCACCATTTACCCTCCATCTCAACCTATTACGGAGAATCTATGGTGTCTTGAATTTCCATATGAGAATGAATACTGGGAAGAACCCATATTGCCTAGTGACCATGCAAGGGCACTTCAGGAGCATACACCAGAAAATGTGCTAAACTAGTTTATTTATGCTATCACATGTGTGAATTTTCCACAGTCTTTTCCCCAATTTGAGTACATGTTTGGGGAAGAATTTCAAGAAAAATTTGATCCATCCATCTTGTCTTCGACATATTTCATTTTTGAGATAGATGAGTCTGCCATGTCTTATACTATGCCCTACGAGATTAGTCCAGGGAAATTTTTACATATAAACTTCGAGCTAGATACAGACCAACAGAAACAGTTAGTAATATCCTTAAAGAACAAACATAAGCATTTTCCTGGAAATACACTGACATGAAGGGTATACACCCTGACACATGCATCCATCACATATATAACTAGGGGGAAGTAACACCTGTTAGGAAACCCTAGATAAGGATGAACCCAACACTCAAAGATATAGTCAAGGAGGAGATCCAAAAGTTGCTAAAATGTTGGATTTATCTATCCCATATCCAATATTAAGTGGGTATCCCCACTTGTAGTGGTTCCAAAGAAAGTGACCGGGAAATGGAGAATTTGTGTTGATTTCCAGGAACTCAACAAGGCCACTCTGAAAGACTACTTTCCTCTCCCTTTCATTGACCAGGTTCTAGATACCTTGTCCAGAAAGAAGCATTTCTCCTTTCTATATGGGTAAAATGGGTACAATCAGATTATTATAGCACCTGAGGACCAGGACAAGACTACCTTTACTTGTCCTTGGGGCACCTATGCCTATAGGGTCTTACCATTCGGATTGTGTAATGCTCCTGCTACATTTCAACGAGCAATACTAGGGATATTTGCCAATCTTATTCATGATTGTGTGGAGGTCTACATGGATGAATTCACAGTATATGAAAACACTTACCAGGAATCCTTAGACAACTTATACAAAGTCCTCATCAGATACCAGGAAATGAACCTATTTCTAAGTCATGAAAAATGCAAAATGTTGCTTACTTAAGGAGAGTTTCTAGGACATCATGTTTCATCTGAAGGGATAAAAGTTGATCCTGCAAATATTGAGGTCATTGTTAGAATTCCACCCCCTAAGACTCAGAAAGAGGTGAGAAGCTTTCTCGGACATGCCAGATATTACCGACGGTTTATTGAAAATTTTACAAAGATTGTTGCACCTATGTTTGGATTATTAATAAAAGATGTTGACTTTGTTTGGACTGAGCAGTGTCAAACTGCCTTTGAAACCCTGAAAGCTAAGCTGTTTGTGGCACTAGTTCTTAGAGGGACCAATTGGACTCTCCCATTTCATATATCCATTGATGCCTCCGACACCACAACAGGAGGGGTATTAAGGAAGAAAGAGGACCATCATTCCTATGCCATTCATTTTGTAAGCAAGAACTTTTCCCCTGCTGAGTTAAACTACACAGTCACCAAGAAGGGATTCTTGGCAGTTGTTCATGCTATTAACAAGTTTCATCATTACATTACAGGTTATGAAGTATTTTTACATACCGATCATTCTGCCATTAGGTTCCTCATGAATAAACCTATAACTAATGTCCGAGTGACTAGGTGGCTTTTGTTATTGCAAGAATTTAACATCACTGTGCTTGACCGACCTGGAAAGGATAATGTAGTAGCTGACTTTCTTTCCCGAATAAAAAATGAGGATGATGATATCCCTGTAGATGATAGTTTCCCAGACGAGAACCTCTTTTCCCTTTCTGTCAATACCCCATGGTTTGCAGATATGGAAAACTATCTGGCCACTAGGAAGTTACCGTCTCATTTGTCACCTCATTAAAAGCGGAAAATTATTACACAGAGTGCTAATTACTGTTGGGTTGGTCATGATTTTTTTCGCACAGGTCCTGATTTGATTATTCGTAGATGTCTCCGAGAGGAGGAGGTACCTGATATACTATGAAGTTGTCATGATGGACCATGTGGTGGCCATTTTTCTGAAAAACATACAACATATAAGGTGTTACATTCGGGTTACTATTGGCCTAGAATTTTCAAAGATGCTGCCAAGTATGTGAGAAGTTGTGATAGTTGCCAAAGGATAGGAATACCTACGCCATCTGACGAAATGCCTTTGCAGGCCCAAGTTATGATAGAACCCTTCGAAAAATGGGCCCTCAACTTTGTAGGACCAATTTCACCCATGTCCCGTAGGAAGAACTATATTTTGGTTTGTACGGACCATGTCACCAAATGGGTAGAGGAAAAAGCACTATTTAGGTCCACAGAGAAATTTGTTGTCAAATTCATCTATGAAGACATATTTACCTACTTCAGTGTCCCTCGTGAAATTGTTACCGACCAAGGCACTCAATTCACTTCCAAGTTGATGAAAGAGTTGACAGAGAAATATGGGATTAAACACCGTAAATCTTATCCATACCACCCTCAAGCCAATGGTTACGTAGAATCCACAAACAAAGTTTTGGAATCCATCTTGACCAATACCATTTAGTTACATCACCATGATTGGGCCGATAGGCTCCCAGAGGATTTATGGGCATATTGGACCACTTGGAGGAATACCACTGGGAATACCCCTTATGAGCTAGTGTATGGGAAACAAGTACTTTTACCTCTAGAATTCCAAGTAAGGACCTTCCGTATTACCACAGAGTTAGGATTGAACCTGGATGAGGCTCAGAATCAACGAGCCCTACAATTGAATGAGTTGGATGAAATCAGGCAAGATGCCATCCAACAGACGATATTAGTCCAAAACCAGAGGAGCAAGTGGAATGACAAGTTTATTAAGAAGAAGCACTTCCAGCCTGGTGATTGGGCCTTGTTGTTTGATTCCCGATTCAAAACCTTCAAAGGAAAACTCACCACTCGGTGGTTGGGTCCTTACGAGGTAGACATTGTATATGACAATGGAGTTGTAAAAATTAAAACAATTGATGATGGACAAGTCTCCTTTGTGGTAAATGGACACCGACTTAAGTTTTATCATAAGACCATTTCTAGAGAATATTTTCTACAGGTGATGTCAACTGACAAGGCATTGGCCTTAGTACATGGGGAAGTCCCCCCTTGTTCTTGAATTTTTTTTTGAATTTCCTACTGTATATATGTAAATAGTTTTTTCATTTTGTTAATAAGGCAATTCTAGATATTTCTGCAAGTATTTATTTCACCAGGAGTACACAGTCTCAAGGATCCTTCTTCAAAACATTATTACACTTGAATTTTGTGTTTGCTAAAGCATAAAATGAATATTGACTTACTGTAGTTAGACATATTTTTGAAGAAAATCTCATTTTTTAAGGCATTCTAAAGCAGTTTCTCTTGAAACTCTTCACCATTGTATAGGGAAGTGATACTATAACTATCAAGCCTAGAGGTCTCTCGTATAGTTTTTCCAAGAAACCTGAGTAAGTGAGTCAAGTGTCTTTATCAAAGAGTAACAAGGAAGTCTAATTAGCGGTCAGTCATGGAAACATCACAATAACTACAAGGAAGAAAGTAACTTGAGCCTAGAGATACCTTTCTGTTCTTTCTCAATGGTACCATCCACTACACACTAAATAACTTGATTATATCATATCTTTAGATAGGCCACGTCCGCTTAAGTACCCCTTACATCGGGACAATCACTAAGTAATATAGCGGAAAGTCATCCTCTAACATAAATACCATCCCAATTGAAAAAAAAAGGAAAGCAAAAGTTGTTTTAAGAGCTGTTCCCCCATCTTCTTGCATAAACAATCTTATACTAAAATATTAAAATATGGAGGGCCAACCTCTGAGGGTTTAAGAGTCTAACCCACCAGGATACTAAACAGGTCTGCTGGAAGTGGGTATTGGCCTATGGTATGACTAGGTAAACCCACCGGAGTACTGAACAAGCTTGCTGGCAGTGGGGCATTCTACCTAGCGAGCATGGTTATCTAACAAAAATAAATCATAAAATTAAACTTGTCCTGATGTACGACATTACTTGTGGACAAAGATGACATGAAATATGTGTGGTTAAGATAAGGTTAATGAATATCATACACTTTCCATTGGGAAATAACTCTAATACTATCTTGAAACTCTCTTTCCTACCTCTTCTTATATATATATATATATATATATAGGATCTCTTATCCTATAGGTGGGGCCATCTCCTAACTATCTCGTCAGACCAATCTATGAAATTTTATCTTTACACTTGACATACTATAAATCTTCGGCTATTGGGGGATACTGATTGGTTTCCTATACTTTTGATTGTGAGGTGTCACAATACTTAGGTGTGGGGGAGGGGTTCATGAGCTGACAAATGATCATTTCCTAGAGAGATAAGTCTTTGCAATAATTTTGTATTATTACTATGATATAGGTTATTACATTGACAATCATGATTATTCTTAAATGCTTAACTCTTGTGTGCTATAAATTACTGAACACATACTTAACAGACCACTCTTTATCGCTTTATCGTTTCATTACAAATTGCATATTGTAGGTTTGACAATACATGTTTTATGCTTGCTATAACCTGTTCATTGTAGGTTTTTGACATTATATGTCATATGTAAGAAGATTGAGTGAGCATGGAGCATCTTGCCTCTGCTCATTAACTAATGTGATTGTCAAAAACACTTCAAAGTTGCAGGCTATCCATTATAAGAGGTGAAAATTCACTTAACACAGAGGTACTGGATGAAGTACCATATGAGGTACCAGATGAAGTGTCGTATGAGGTGCCAAACAAGGTGCCATGTGAATTACACACCAATAACTGTCCTAGATTCCAGGTAACCAGAATTCACTTACATTCAATTAAATTGGTTGCAGGAATTGATTAAAAGATGCTTCATATGTTTATGATCAAATGTCCAAGTCAAAAGACTTGGACATTGATCTAAATACGCACCATTACATTGCCCAAAAATTGAGCCTTCGAATTCGAATTCCCCACACATGGAAGATCATGTGCACATGTGGGTAACCTACTCCACTATATATGCATCCAAAATTAGGCTGGGCAACCATTATCTCCATTTTCCCTTGCCATTTTCTCTCCTCTACGTTAAGGAATTGCGCCCAACCTCTTCTAATTCGTCCTATGTCCAGAACACATTCGACCTGTGCTCAATCTGTGCCACTACTTGGCTCGATTATTCCCTTTCTTGGTGAATTCCACCTCTATCACAATGCCCAGGAGACATGAACCCTCCTCCTATGCAGACTTGTTTTCCATTCCCGAATTTGCACAGTGCATAGAAGTGTTTTTGTGCACTGGCTAGGGGCCATTTCTGTCTAGATTGCAGGGCCACAATGATGACCTCTCTATGCAATTTGCAGTTGGTTTTGATGGTAAGACAACACATGTAGGGTCTCTTACCTTTGAGGTCATAGAAGAGTCCATTGCTGCTACAACAAAGCTCCCAAGAATGGGAGATAGATGGTTCAAAAACCACCAATTGTCGCGCTCAAGTTACAACAGGGTGTTTAAGCCTGAATTCGAGAGAATTTCAGGAGCAAAATGGTATGCTAAGGAGTGGATAAAGGTAGAATTGGTCAACCTCCTCATCGTCATCACAAGGTTAATTACATGTGAAGGTATATACTCTACTTTCAAATCTTGTCATTTTAGATTGTTGGCCCATTTTTTGTTCAACAAACCCTTGAAATTCCTCTTATATTTTCTCAAAAGATTGGAGAAGATGTCCTCTCAAGTGAGGAAAAATGTGACTAACCCACACAATAGTCTCTTCCACCATGGCTTGATCAAACTCCTCATTCTTGCTGAACTAGAGAAATAGGGGAAAATTTGGGATGCCTTTATCTACCAATTTGCAAACCCTCACTTGATAGTTAAGACTGACAAAAAGCCACTTAGCCTAAAAAATATCTCTCCATCCAAGCCTCGCTCTCCAAGAACTCCAAACTCCATTTCACAAACTCTCTCTTTGCCAGAATAATACCAAAATCTTGTTGACATCCCTACTTATTCATCGGGTAAAAACACCAAGAGCAAAGACCAAAAGAAGCCCATTATTGACCCCCTAATGCCTTCACTCTCTCTTGATCCTACACCTAAAAATATTCAAGAAGTAATGCATCAAGACTTTCCCATCATTCCCACAAACAAGAGGGAATCCAATTGATTTGGTAAAGGACCCTTTCAGAAGAGTACCCAAAACACAAGAACCAAGCCTTATGAAAAACCTCCACCGGCTTCAGACCCTATCCAAGTGTCCTCCAACCTTGAGAGCCCTCATAAGAAACCTAGGAAAGTCTCTACTGATGGATTAGATCCACTAAGGAAAACAAAGTCAGAACCTACCTCACCTTACCGATCTCCCATCACTCCTACTTCACCCATGCCCATTTTAGATCCTAAAACTGATAGATTTTCCACATCCCTCAAAGGATCTAAGACTTCCTCAGAGATCACCGATTCTTCCCCAACCATAGAGGAGCTAAAAAAATAAAACCATC
This sequence comes from Picea engelmannii, assembly GCA_009831015.1. NCBI lineage: Eukaryota > Viridiplantae > Streptophyta > Pinopsida > Pinales > Pinaceae > Picea > Picea engelmannii. The sequence goes on from ML783640.1 coordinate 564,362, forward strand.
ATCTTCTCCAACAGTTGGAAGAGAGGAAGACATTATATGTACACCTTCATCATGAAAATGCAGTCCTTCATGAAAAGGCTAACTCCCTTCAGCGGTTGGTTGATGAAATGACTAAATCTAACCGCAACCTCAAATCACAATTAAAGAAATAAAAGAGGCACAAGGCTAAGTCTACACAACAAGAAGGAGAGGCTTCCAAAGATGATCCTCCTCAGAAAGTCTATTCATGAGGGGTAACTTATTTTTGTTTGTAGTGGGACTTGTAAAATCATAAGTGTGGGGGTAATGTTGGGCCTGAGATATGATCACTTTTATGACGGTTATTATACACTTTTGTCACATGTACATATGTGTTTTTCATATTTTAAAGGAGCTTTTTGAAGAATTTCATGATAAAATGGTATGATCGACATAAGGTACATATAATTCATGTTTAATGATTGTATCAAGTATGATTCATCATGTTTTATGATTTCCAAGAGAAAATTCACAATTTTTTGGTGTTATAGGGAAAAAATGCACTAAGTTTCTAGTTCCGACACTTGATCCGGTACTCATTCTAGAATTCGTTTTGGCACTCGATCCAACACTCTGTCCAACACTACGTATTGCACAAAAACATAGGGTGACTTGGCGATTAAGGTATTGGCGGCCAGTGATGGGCAAATCGAGCACATGGGTTTTGTTTATCCTTGCCCCCTCCAGCTACTGAGCTCCCGACAACTCAGTTTTAGTTGTTCAAGAGGGCGATTATTGGCTCGCTCTGTTTTATTAGTTAGGGCATCATTTGTTGTAATTTTTCAAATTTAGGAGTGGTTTGACCCTCCTGTGGTTGACCACTTGGTCTGTAAGCTTATAAATATCACTAGGATGGTCAGAAGATTGTTAACCAAGTAGAAGAACCAGTGTATTGGAGACAAACTTGTTTTTCTCTGTTTTGAGTTTTTACATTGCCAGAATTATGCCAGAACTGCATTTTCAAGTTTTAATAGTGAATTCATCTTGTTAAGCTCGTGGTGTGATTTCAGGGAGTGACCACGACTTGCTGTGGGGCCCACCAACAATCTGGTAATTGTCTTCATGTTTTTTTATGCATTTCCTAATTTAATTGTTCTCTTTTATTTTCTGTACATGCATATTTTTATTGTGTTAACTAGTTTGTTGTAGCTTAATTGTTTTGACTTTTTTTTGCAGGTTAGGATGATGAGATGTATTAACATGAATTGATTTTGTAGATTAGGAACATACTTGCAAGTCTCTATACTAACCCCATGTGCATTTATATGTTAGATCATGCTTGATTTATGATTTTATAGTCTAGTTTAAAACAAAGTTTAATTAGAGTAGAACAGAGTTTGATTTGGGTTTTCTTTGACAAGGATTGATGGATGGATAAAGTTAATTCCAGTTTTTGATTATAACTTGCTTATTTCAGTTTTATATAGATCTCATTTAATTAGTTGTTGGTTAATGTAGACTGTTAATTTACTTTTTAATATCATAGTTTAATTTTTATTTTTAATTATTTCCTTATTGTAGTTTGAATGGTTAGAGTAAACATAGCATAGTTTTATTTTACGCAATTTCCTTTCCTAGAATTAAAATGCAATTATATCTCTTAGTTAATGGTTGAATCTAGTTTTGCTTACATAGTGTAGAAGTATAATGATGATCTCGTTATGTTGTTGATGGTTTATACATGAATATGCAGGGTATTTAACATTATTTTTGTCATGGTTAAACTCTCATTGGATTGTTTAATCCATACCTTTCATTTTGCCATTGAGATTAGTGTTGAGCTTATACCATTAGAATTGTCCTTTGTTGTCAAATTCCATCGAGATATTATCCGACACCGAAGACATCCACACAACCACCAACATTATATTTGAATTGTCTTAGGTTAAAAGAGATAGTTTTCCTGCTTTCATAGTTATAGTTTCTTGCTTTCACAGATTAGAATAAAGTTTTATTACTGTTGCAGGGTAGATAGACTTTGCTTTGATAGATTAGATAATAGTTTGCTTGTCATATATTAAGAATTAGTGGTAGCCTTTCTTTCTTTCAATAAAATAGATTTCCTTTCATGCATTAGAAATAGTTTTGCATTGAGCATTTAGTCCAGTTGCCTCTTAGATTTCCTTTCATGCTGCAAGATACCAGATATATAAAATATGCAGAACA
>ML783640.1:575744-589704 GCA_009831015.1 Picea engelmannii
ACACTGGTGTACTGTGTATGTGTGTGATTGTTTATTTCTTATTGCTCATTATTGGATAATAATTCTACATTGATATAACATTTGAAGAAAAAGGATTATAATTACGCTATTAATGATTCACCCCCCCTCTCAGTAATCCAACATAGGTGATTGAGGTAACCAAAGGATATCTAATCCAAATTTTAGAGTGAAGGTGAAGAAAAGAAGGTCAGAATTCAAGGGAGGATAAATTTTTTTGATGATGCTTTCTAAGGTATGTTATTTACAGGTCATCTCACCATTTTAGCAATAATTTTTTTTCTAGAAAGAGTCAGAACATGAAATTGATAGGCCATTGAGGAAACATATCCAAGTATCTGTGGTAAAATTTTTAGCCTCTGGGTCATTGTATTGTTATAGTTACACTCCATGGAAAATAGGGTTTGTGGCTAGTCCTGAAACTAGTCTAAAACAAGTGTTTCGGGTAAAAATGTGATAGCTTCTTCATAACAGATTCAAATTTAGTAAGACCAAATATTTTGGTTAGCGTACAATCTATAGTATTCTTTGTAACATTTTCAGATCCATTCAATAAATATTCCGCACGGGGCATGCTCTACAAGGTCGCTCTCTAGAATAAGCCAAAATTCAGCAAGGTATGCCATTTTTGCTATAACTCATTTTCTAAGAGGTTCCAAGTAGTGACACCTAGAGGAAATGCATAAAATAAATTGAATAACATTGTATACTATTTTCATATCTTTATTTGTTACAGGTACATAGTTATGATTATTTCAAGTTAGGGTTGTTGACTAATCCCAAACTAGTTAAGGAAGGTTTGAAGGTATGTGATCATATACACCAGGTCTATTACAAAGTTACAAATCATATTTGGATGAAGAAATTGATGAGGGATTTTGGTTAAGGTACATGTTGGGTACATGGTTGAGACAATTAGTTGATGAGTTGGTACATACATGAGGTGTATAGTTTATGATGTTGGTACATTTTGATGAGTCATAGTTGATGAGTAGTTGAAACATGATTGGTACATACTTGGTACATGGTCAGATGCACTTGTTTATGGTACAAGTTGATTACAGGTTGTTTGGTACATGTTGGTGCATGGTTGATGCACTTGTTTGTGGTACATGTTTATTACAGGTTGAGGTATAGGTTGATGCATGGTTCAGGTTTATTGGTACATGTTTACAATGATATATCTCACAATGATAGTGTGCTAGTGGTTCCATCATTATACTTCTACTTCAGGGTGGTTGAATGGGGAAATGACATGTGGTTGTAGCCATCTTTTGGTTGTAGCCACCTTTTGGTTGTAGCCAAAGAACATAGGGGGTTGTAGCCTCCTTCTGGTTGTCTCCAAAGAATAGGGGAGTTGGAGATTCCCTGAGGTTGTAGCCCGAGAAACAAGGGGGTTGGAGTCTCCTTCCGGTTGCAGCTGGAAAACAAATGAAGTTGGTTCTTCCAATGAATGTAATTCTTCAAGACATATAAGAAAAATAATTTCATGGTTTTCTCCCGCTTTGGGTTTCCACGTAAAACACTGGTGTACCATGTATGTGTATGATTTTTCATTTGTTTATTGCTTATTTACTCTACAGTTATTGGATGATAATGCTACATTGATATACCACTTGGATTATATGGTTAAAAATGATTAAATTGATCTATTACTGATTCACCCCCCCTCTCAGTAATCCAACAATTGGTATCATAGTGGGTTCCTTTAGAAATCAGTTTAACCACTGAAAGGTAGATCATGGAGAGAAACAACTTGTATAAAAATTAAATACCACAATTCAATGGACAAAAGTCTGCATTTTGGAGCATAAGGATGAAAACATATATACAAGCACATGGATTTGTAATTTGGCAATCAATTGTAGATGGATACACAACACCAACAGTTCCACCAACAAATGACAAAGCAGTGAAACTTGATCAGAATAGTTCCAAATCCAAAAATGCACTTCTGAATGCTCTCAGTGAAACGATATTCACCAAAGTTGCACATTGTAAATCCGCTAAATATATTTGGGACAAACTTCAAAATATTTATGAAGGAGATTCAAAAGTCAAAGGAGAAAAGCTTCAAACTTACAAAGGTTAGTTCAAACAACTCAAGATGAAGGAAGATGAGAATATTGTAGCTTACTTTTTACGAGTTGATGAAACAATAAATGAAATCATAGGATTGGGAGAAGATATCAAAGAATCTATAATTGTTCAAAAAGTACTAAGATCTCTTCCTATGAGATTTAACCCTAAGATATCAGAACTAGAAAAGAAAGAAGACACTCACAAACTAGAACAAATGATCACAAATTTGAAGGTTCAAATAGAAGAATATAAAAGAATTGAAGAAACACTCAAGGAAAAACTAGAAGAAAAAAACAAGATCATTGGAAATTTGGAAGCAAAGATTGTCACATTAAGAAAGGATATTCAAAATAAAAATATGCAGAACAACTCAAAATTTTTGGATGACATTATCAATAGTAAAAAATCTCATTATGAAAAGTCTGGACTTGGATACAATCAGACAGAAAAATGATCAATCTCCAAAACAACATAGCAAGAAACATATCCAAAAAGTTTTGCAGAAAAAATCAAGGGGGATAGGAAGATCTACAAGGAAGATTACAGGGACACTCCTCCACCGAGAATATTCAGATTTCAGAATCAACAACCGATAGATAGGCATCAAGAAGAGGAATGATTCATAAGATTACCTCCTTTGAGAAGATCTTCAACTCCTAGGTATCAAACTATATTTTTTTGTTTATGTTATGCATGTAATAATTTTGGACATAAAACTATGAATTGCAGAGATAACAAAATGAACAAAAACAACTTTGAAAGTCATATACAAAGGGGTTATCCAAGAAGGGCTAGTGAAACACAGAGAAGAAGTTACAACAGGTTTGAATATTTGAGCACTGAAGTGGAATGTTACAAATGTAACAATTTTGGACACATGGCCAAAGACTGCAGAATGAAATTCCCTCATAGAGAACCACAACAGAATAACAACAGTCACAGACAGGATCCTCAAAAAAGGACATGGATAAGAAAGCAGGATTAATATAGCAATGAATAATGCACACTCGCTCTACAAGCTAAGAAGAAGAAATGTGGTTGGTATGTTGACATTGGGTGCTCAAAACACGACAGGTGATAGAGACAGGTTGCTTACATTACGAAAGGAAAGAGATGGACCAGTCTCCTTAGGAAATGATGATTCAACCAAAATCATTGGAAAATGAACAATTAGAATTGGGAACAAGAATACAAAAGCATAAAATGGTCTACTAGTAGAAGATATGAAACATAATATTCTAAGTGTGAGTCAAATGTGTGACCAAGGTCATAAAGTTACTTTCGATTCACAAAAGTACGAGATAAGAAAAGAAGGTTCAGGAAAATTGATTGCTACAACTGCAAGAACTTCAAGCAACACATATGTGTTAAGTGAAATTGGAAATGAAAAGTGTTGTCTAGGAAAGGAAGATGAAAGTTGGCTATGGCACAAAATAATGGGTCACATACATTTTGATAACCTTGTCAAAGTAAAAAAAAGAGAACCATCCAGAGAAATTCCCCAGATCATGAAACCAATCAACACTTTATGCAAGCATTGTCAACAGGGAAAGCAAACAAAGAACATGTTCAAATCAAAGGAATATTCAACGACACGACCACTAGAAATTGTGAATACTGATATATTTGGACCAAATACAATAACGGGCTTAAAAGGTGAGTAATACTTTATGTTATTAGTTGATGATTATACAAGAATGACCACAATTTTCTTTCTCCAGAATAAGTCAGAAGCTTTTGAAAAATTCAAGATCTACAAGGAAATGGTTGAAAATGAAATGGATTCAAAAATCAAATGCTTGAGATATGATAATGGAGGAGAGTTCACTTCAAAGGAATTTATAAACTACTACAACAATCATGGAATAAAAAGACATTTCTCCGTTGCTAGGACACCTCAACAAAATGGAGTTGTTGAAAGAAAGAATAGGACAATACAGGAAATGGCTCGAACAATTTTAATCGATTCAAAATTAACATATATTTTTTGGACACAGGCAGTGCATAAAATAGTTCACATTCAAAATAGAGTAATGCTTAGAAACAACATCAACAAAACTCCTTATGAGCTATGGAAAGGAAGACCAACAAATGTAAAGCACTTCAGAGTTTTTGGAAGCAAATTCTACATTAAAAGAGAAGATGGAAGAATGGGAAAGTTTGACTCTCATGTGGACAAAAGAGTACTTTTTGGTTAATCAAGTACAAGAAAAGAATACAAGTGTTACAACATGAGATTGAACAAAGTGGTGGAAAGCATCAACATAAAAATTGATAAAATAGGTAGACAAGAATTAAAGGAAGAAGAAAATGAATCAATGGAACAAATTTACGAAGAAGAAACAAAAGATGAAAAATAAGGGGAAGACGAAGAGGATATGACAAAAACATAAGAGCAAGTTCAATAAGTAACTCCAAAAACACCTAGGACATGAGTATAGAAGAATCATCCTTTAGATCAAATTATCAGAAACAAAGACGGACAAGTTGAGACTAGAAGAAGAATCCATTCACCAGAACAAACACAGTTAGAACTCACATATACGATTGAACCAACCTATTTTGAAGAGGCCAACAAGGATGAATTTTGGAACAAGGCCATGGATGAAGAATTGTATCAAATAGAGAAAAATGACACTTGAGAATTGGTTCCAAGACCAAAGGATAATAATGTGATCGACACAAAGTGGGTATACATAAACAAATTGAATGAAGATGGACATGTTACAATGAACAAATCTATATTGGTATGTAAAGGATATGCACAGGTTGAAGGAATCGACTTTGAAGAGACATTTTCCCCAGTTGCCAGAATGGAAGCAATCCGATTGCTTTTAGCTTATGCATGCTCCAAAAATATTAAATTGTATCAGATGGACGTACAATCAAATTTTCTGAATGGGGAACTTGAAGAAGAAGTCTACATTGAACAACCAAAATGATTTTAGTTGTCAGAGAACGCAAATTATGTGTGTAAATTAAAGAAGGCCTTGTATGGTCTAAAACAGGATCCTAGAGCATGGTACTTTAGACTGGATAAATATCTATAATAGACAAGGTTCAAAAGAGGATGTGCAGACAACAACCTCTACATCAAGGTAAGTCAAGATAGTATTTTATTAATTGAAGTTTATGTTGATGATATTATTTTTGGTAGTGACGATGACAGGTTAAGCGAGAAATTTGAAAGGATATGCATAATGAATTTGAAATGTCGTTACTTGGAGAACTGTCATTCTTTATGGGACTTTAGATACATCAAAGCAACAAATGGATTTTTATTTCTCAAACCAAGTATATCAGGTAAATGCTAAAGAGGTTTAGAATGGAAGATTACAAACCAATTATCACTCCCATGCAAACCAATTGCAAGTTAAGAAAATATGATGATTCAAAGTCTACATATCAGAGGCAATACATGTCAATGATTGGTAGCCTACTATATGTGACAACATCCAGACTAGATGTAATGCAGGCAATTGGACAGGTGGAATGATTTCAAGCAACACCAAAGGAATCACATGTGTTAGCAGTGAAGAGGATTTTCAGATATCTCAAAGGAACATAAGAGTTTGGATTATGGTATCCAAAAGGAAATGATCGATATATTATTTCCTACGCAGATGCAGATTGGTCAAGTTGTATTGATGACCGACAAAGAACCAATGGATCAGAGTTCTACTTGGCTGAGTGTTTAATATCGTGGCTAAGAAAGAAACAATCATCAATATCTCTATCTACAACCAAGGCATAGTATATTGCAACAACAACATGATGTACACAGATTCTTTGGATGAAACAAACTCTGACAGATATACAGGTTAAGTATGATGAGCTCATTCCAATCTATTGTGATAATACAAGTGCCATCAATATCTCAAAGAACCCGGTGATGCACTCCAAGAAGAAGCACATTCCAATAAAGTATCACTTTCTACAGGAACGAGTTGCAGAAAACAACATCAGAGTTGAGTATGTGGGCACAAAAGAACAAATGGAAAACATCTTTACAAAACCACTTCCATGGGAAGCCTTTGAGTATCTTCGCCAGAGACTCGAAGTTATTTCTACTCCAAAATGAATTCTTTTGAATGATTATCTTATATTTCTTAGATGTACATGAGGAACCACCATAAATAAGACAGTTCAGGTAGGGGGAGAAACCCTGAATGAAAATATACCTTTTCCATTGATGACAAAGGGGGAGAGACTTATCAGATGCAGAGGACAGAGGCATAATTCCAGGGGGAGAAATGGTCACATAGATGCAGAGGACAAAGGGATGGTTCCAGGGGCAACATGAGTGATATGACTTCAGTATTGCATGAAATTATTTTAGTATTGCATCAAAGTGTTTCCATCGATGCCAAAGGGGGAGATTGTTGATTAAGGTTGGTTGTCATTGATGTCAACCCTTGAAGAAAGTGCGGTAGCAAATTCTGGTAGCACAAAGGTTTGGGTAATGGACCCAAGTTTGTTTCATGTATAACATATGAGCTTTAATATATTTGAAAGTAATACTATTCTATATGGATATTACATGTCATTCCATTTCTAGTGGTATGTGTAACGTCACATAACTCCTCACGGTTAGAGAGTTATGGCCATGAGAAGTTGGAGAACCCAGGTTTGGGTAATGGACCCAAGTTTGTTTGATGGATAATGGTATGAGTTTTGTTATATTTGTAGGCAATACTATTCTATATGGATATTAAATGTCATGCCATTTCTAGTGGTATGTGGAACGTCACATAACTTGTCACGGTTTGAGAGTTATGGCCTTACGAAGTTGGAGGACCCTCATATGTCATATAGAAGCCCCAAAAGGTCAAAGTAGTCAAAGTGGTTTAAGATATTTTAGAAGGTAAATAATAAAGTGAAGTGATGAGTGTACTATAGTTAAAAGTGAATACAAAATAAATGATTTCAATAATAAATTTAATGGAGAAATTAGAAGTGGGTTAACCCTAAAATAAGGAAAGTGGGCAAAGTGACCTAGAAGATGCTTTTAAGGAAGCTACTTGGAGAGTATACATAAGAGGCAAGGCTCTCTCATTTTATATAAAACTTGAGCATATTGAATATATATAGGTGAATGAGGTAACCAAAGTAAATCTAAGCCAAATTTCAGAGGGAAGGTGAAGAAAAGAAGGCCGGAATTCAAATGAGGATAAATTCTTTTGATGATGCTTTCTAAGGTATGTTATTTATAGGTCATCTCGCCATTTTTGCAATATTTTTTTTTTATAGAATGATTCAGACCGTGAACTTGATAGGACATTGAGGAAACATATCCAAGTATTTGTGGTAAAATTTTCATTTTGTGGGTCGTTGCATTTTTGGAGTTACACTCCATGGAAAATAGGGTTTGTGGCTAGTCTTGAAACTAGTCTAAAACAGGTGTTTCAGGTAAAAACGTCATAAATTATTCATAAAAAATCCAAATTTAGTAAGACCAAAAGTGTTGGTTATTGTACAATATTTAGTATTATGTGTAAAAGTTTCATATCCATTCAACAAATATTCCATGCGGGGTACGATATACAAGGTCATTCTTTAGAATAAGCCAAAATTCAGCAAGGTATGCCATTTTTGCTATAACTCCTTTTCTGAGAGGTTCCAAGTAGTGACACCTGGAGGAAATGCAGAAAAAAATTTGAAGAACATTGTGTACTATTTTCAGATCTTTACTCATTATAGGTACATAGTTATGATTATTTCAAGTTAGGGTTGTTGACTAATCCCAAACTAGTCATGTGCGACTAAAGAAAAGGTTGATGAAAATGCTAGTCTCTTGTTGTGAAAGTTAAGAAAGGTTTGCAGGTATGTGATCATATACACCAGGTCTATTACAAAGTTACAATTCATATTTTGATGATGAAATTGATGAGGGATTTTGGTTAAGGTACATGTTGGGTACATGGTTAAGACAAGTAGTTGATGAGTTGGCACATACATGAGGTGTATAGTTGATGATGTTGGTACATTTTGGTGAGTCATAGTTGATGAGTAGTTGACACATGATTGGTACATACTTGGTACATGGTTGGATGCACTTGTTTATGGTACAGGTCGATTACAGGTTTTTTGGTATAGGTTGGTGCATGGTTGATGCACTTGTTTATGGTAGAAGTTGATTACAAGTTGAGGTACATGTTGATGCATGGTTCAGGTTTAAAGAGATATATCTCACAGTAATAGTGTGACAGTAGTTACATCATTCTACATCTACTTCAGGGAGGTTGGAAGGGGCAAGGACAGGTGGTTGTAGCCACCTTCCGGTTGTAGCCAAAGAACATAAGGGGTTGTAGCCTCCTTCTGGTTGTAGCCAGAGAATAGGGGAGTTGGAGCTTCCCTCAGGTTGCAGCCTGAGAAGAAAGGGGGTTGGAGCCTCCTTCCAGTTGCAGTTGGAAAACAAAGGAAGTTGGTGCTTCCAATGAATGTAATTCTTCAAGACATATAAGAAAAAACATTTTGTGGTTTTCTCCCACTTTGGGTTTCCACGTAAAACAATGGTGTACTTTGTATGTGTATGATTGTTCATTTGTTCATTGCTTATTTACTCTGCAGTTATTGGATGATAATTCTACATTGATATAACACTTGGATTATATGGTTAAAAAGGATTAAATTGATCTATTACTGATTCACCCCCCCTTTGAGTAATCCAACATGATTCTTTAAAAAACACTTAATTAGGGATTGATCAAGATTATTTTGAATAATTCAACCAAGAATTATATTGGTGTGTTGAATATGATAACTTTATTGATATTTTCTTATAAAATTATGGTCAAGGATTTAGCCACAAGAGTTTGAGATATGGCCTAGGAAATTGTTTGATGAGAGTAGACAAGCTTTGTAAAGGGAAAATTTAGGTTGGATATAGTATTGTTAGCTTGGGAGGCCATGGAGTGGGATAGGGAGTATATTCTAGGGAGTTGGAGGTAGATCATATTCAGGGTCATATCAAAGGTATTTCTCTCCTCGAGGGGGAGGAGATGGTTAAAATTGATTTTGCATATGATTCTATTTTTTTTATTCTCTACTAATCATGAGTCAGTATTAGCTACCAAGGATTGTCATGTAGGGTTTTATGAGGCTTCAGGGTAAATTTTTAGTGATCACATGAAAAAATATTGGCTAGTTGGTCTTGAGGATCAATCCATGTAGTTTCTAGATGCTTGGAGATTTTTATAGCTGGGGTTTATTGTGTAGTATCTTGGTATACCATTTGGGGTGGACCTTTTGTAGGCACAGGGGTAGACCCAGGGTTCAACGCTACAAAAATGCACCAACAAAACCCTAACTACTGACCCTTCCGACAACACCTATGAAGCAGATGAAGTCTCACCCGAGGTAGAGGCAGGGGTGGTTGTAGGACTCCAGTGTCTACAACCTTAGCTGGGACATAGATTTGTGATTGTAACACCTTAACAGGGCACTTAAGCGTTATATTTCATCAATATCCAGTCTTAGTTTACAACACAGTTAAACCCTATTTACAGAGCATTACAGTATTTAACTAGATCTACTATATTCAAGCACTAAGCACATCTACATAGGCCAGATCTAGTATTCATCCATACTGTTAAAAAAATAGTATTAACATATCTATCTACCATTCATCTATACCGAATCACTAAGAAAATTAACATATAAACACATCAATACATCGCACAAAGAAGAGCAACACAACATGCACATGGTTCACCCCCACCCTGGGGCTACATCCACCAACTTTTCATCTTCTTTATTAGCTTATTCAATCAGTTAAATGCACAGAGCCACAAAAACCCTACTCAACAGAGGATAGGAGATCTGTGCACCTCGCTAGATCCTCCTTCCCCGGGATAGGTTACAACACTAAGCCTCTTCTCAATCTCTTACACTCACTTGCACTGAGCTCTGCAAGCCTCATACAATATGCACAAAATCAATCTCCACGCAACACTTAACACTTTCGATCACATAGATTGAACTTGTAGAACTTAGCACACTGACCTCTTCTTACATTGTCTAGCTACTTATTTATACATTACAAAATAGGCCTAAGCATGGGTAAACCCATGGGCCGACATCCCCATACCCATTACATAATCCCAAATCCAAAAAAGGGCCCTAAAAGGGGCCGAGATACCGTGATATTCGCTTCGTCTTGTGCTCCACCTTCGACAACCTGTCAAAGTCCCAAAAATAGGTCAAAACTGACCAAGGATCCTCAAAAATTGGTCAAGGGCCAACAAGTGCCCAACAATCACATGTGACTCATCCCGAGTCACTCTGATATGGGTAGCTCAGTTTCAAAATCCTCAAGCTTGGATCAATATTCTTCGACTTGTTGCTGTACCACGACCTCTTGTTTAGTGAACTCCTGGATAACAACTTCATTGACATGTCCTTCTAGGCATTGTTGAACTACAGTGACAACTTGGTCCAGTTCTGCTCCTTGGCCTTCGATCTTTGTGAACAGTTGGTAAGCATCATCCTATACAAGTTGGAGCCTCTGAGTCACTTCCATGAATTTTCTATGAATGGTGTGGACCTTCTACTTAGTAATGCGCTGTTCTTGGGATCACTTCATTCTTTCAACAACTGACAGGGGCTTCAACTGCAGCTGTATTATTTCTAATTGATACTTCGCCTCTTGGATATGTGATTCCAGTGTCTTTAGTTCTATATTCTTAGTGAGTTTCTTATATGTATGGGCATTACGATCACTCAATTTCTTGCATTCCATGGCAAGGGATTTTATTATCTCAACTGTGCCTCGAGCAGTTGCATCTCTTTGATACCTCACATCCCGTGGAGTGTCAGAAACTGTGCGGATCTCTAAGTCTTCTATTCATTGTTGTATCTGCTGGAAAGCTTCTATGAGCTGCTCTACTTGATGCGTGACTCATTCTTCTACCTGTGGTTCTAAGCCTGCCACAGAGCAAAGTGCTCTATTGACTGCTTCTTCCACTTTGAGTTGCTCTGTGAGCAACTATTATTTTTCTTGTTGCATATACGTTTTCTCTTTTTCAAACTTCATCTGGAGAGAAACCTTCTCCTGCTCTGCAAATCAATGTTGTTCTACGAATACTCCTTGCACTTGCTTCAAGGCCTAGGTGGCTTGTTCTGTTTCTTCTTGTGCGCAACGAAGGTGAGCTTTGGTTGCATCTGCTAGTCACTGGAGTTGGGCTGGCTCATCTCCCAACTCTAGTTCTCTCGATGCTAGGGGCACAGTGGAAACTGCACGATTGGACTAAAGGGCCTACTATATCACTATGCGGAATCAACTAATATTTGGGCTCAGATTCACGGTTAGCAAAAGTCTTCTTGGTGCAAGGTTTGATGAAATAGATAGATAAGTAAGCAACTTATCTCTCCAATGGGTGAGAAGCCTCCATTAACTTAGTTCTGTCCATTATGACGTGGTCCCAATTGTCTGATGGAGGGATGTATGACCATAAATGCCTTTCTACCCATTCGGGGTGTCGGTCTAAAGGTTATACTGTTCCCAATGGATATATTGCTTCGCCATGGCAAAGTGTCATGTGGCATTGTTATGATATCTCGACAAAGTTCTTGTTTTACAAATTTTCCTTCTGCGAAGTTCCCTCTGGAACCTTCTGTAAATTTTCGATCTTTTCTCTCTTCTTGCTGAGATTTTGAGCCTTCTTTACAGTGAGCTTCATCTCGTTATTCCTCTTTCCATTCTGATTCTTTTCTTGTTTTGGCATAGTAACTTCGCGCTGTTGATATTCTTTCGTAGGGTGAACAGGTAATACTTCTTCTCTAGCTGGGGTAGATGCTCTACTCTCTTATACCTTGTGTATCCTTCCAACTTCGACATCTAAGTCTCTGGTCCTAAGTAGCTTCGATCTGTTCTCCTGTTCTTCAATCAGCTGTGCGATCCTCCTAGTCATGAAATCTTTCAACTCTTGCTTCTTTTGCTCTAAGTCTTCTTCTTCATTCCTTCTAGTCTGGTCCTTCTCGATCCAAGGTTTTCCTAGTAAAATAGTAAATGGAGCGTTGTTCTCAATAAATTTAACAACCTCAAAATATTCCTCTGTTGAAGTTCCACTGGCATTCATAGATATCTGGGTAAGTCTTCCACATAGGGTTATCCATTTTCCTCTAAATAATCCAATTCCTCCCAATGATGGAATCATAGCAGGCTCCCCTAAAAGTTATCAAGTTCTTTCTGTCAGGATATTCACCTGTGTTTCCTCATCCACAACACAATCAATGTCGAAGTCTCCTATTCTTTATTCAATGCACTCTTTTTCTTTGAAGATCTCTGATAAACTGATATGTCGGTGGTCATTCAGGGTTTCTTTCATCTGTAGCAATACTTTATGTGATTCTTTCTGGGGTTTTTCCATAATCTTAGTTTCTGGATCTGCCTTAGGGTTTTCTTGGTTCATATTCATTCTTTCAACCTTAGCAATCATTCTAGGGAAATCCAATACTTCATGGTTCATAAATCTACACCAAAGACAACTAGATCTTCTACCAGGGTATTCCTTAGCTAGATGTCTCGGTCTTCTGCAACTGTAACAAAGGGTCAATCCTCATTTTCTTTTAAATGATCCCCAACCTTTCCTGTACTGCGCACTAGGATCATAGTAGCTAACCTGCAAAAAATTCTTTCTAGGATCCTGCATCCATTTGTTAGTCCAAACATTCTCTCTATGCATAGGTATAACATATCTTTTACTATTCTTATCAGATATACTCATATCAAATCTTATTTCATCTATCAGTGCCCTCTTTTTCAAGCTAGGACAAATCTTATCAAACATACCTAGATCCATACTTTAGAAACAAAAATTTCCACTAATCTTATCTTCAGCAGAGAACAAAGCTTCCAGATCTAAAACTTTTCACTATTCTTACTTTTATCAGAGAATAGATCTTTTATATCTTACCTCTTTAAGAAAGAATTCTCACTTTTACCTTTCTCAGAGCACAAAGCATTCATATCTTACCTCTTTTCTTCAGATCAGACTTCTTTTCTTAGCACAAAGATTCACAGATCGAGTATAGTACTGTGCACTAGAGAGAAAGATCTACGCACAGAGATTTCACAATTTCAGGTTAGATCTTCACACAGAGCTTCTTATTCCTCAGTTCCTAGAAATCATAGTTTCAGTCCTGGAAACAGAACCATTTGTTGGCATAGGGGAAGATCTAGGGTTTAACACTACAATAGCACACCAACAAAACTCTAACTACTGTCCCTTTTGACAACACCTACGAAGTAGATGAAGTCTCACCTGAGGTAGAGGCAGGGGTGGTTGTAGGACTCTAGTGTCTACAACCTTAGCTGGGACACTGATCTATGATTGTAACACCTTAACAAGGCACTTAGCAGTTATAGTTCATCAATATCCAGTCTTAGTTTACAACACAGTTAAACCCTAATTACAGAGCATTGCAGTATTTAACTAGATCTACTATATTCAAGCACTAAGCACATCCACATAGGCAAGATCTAGTATTCATCCATACTATTAGGCACATAGAATTAACATATTTATCTACCATTCATCTATATCGAAGCACTAAGAAAATTAACATATAAACACATCAATACATCACATAAAGCAGAGAAACACAACATGCACGTGGTTCACCTCCACCCTGGGGCTACGTCCACCAACTCTTCGTCTTCTTTATTAGATTCTTCAATCAGTTACATGCATAGAGCCACAAAATCCCTTCTCCGTAGAGGGCAGGAGATCTGTGCACCTCACTAGATCCTCCTTCCCCGGGATAGGTTACAACACTAAGCCTCTTCTCAATCTCTTACACTCGCTTGCACTAAGCTCTGCAAGCCTCATACAATATGCACAAAAGAAATCTCCACTCA
>ML783640.1:593569-603619 GCA_009831015.1 Picea engelmannii
TTTTAAAGCCGGAAACAGGGTATACAAAGATAAATCCTGCAACATGCGCTACTTTTAAAAGATTTGGATTAGAAAACAATATGACAACTGAGGGAGAAAAACATTTAACATAGAAAAGAAAACATCACCAATGAACAACACGCACGAATCCTGTGAAACATCTCTTTGTATTACTGGAAGATCTCTTGATAAAAATTACAGTCTTTCTAGCTTACAGGGCGTAAAGATCAACCCTCAGTACTTCAAAGTTTGAAGTATTTATAATAAAAAATTACATACGATCATGTCATTAAATATCAGGACGTGGAAATCTAAATTTAGCTAACTAACTCAATTAGATACAAAAATTCAGGAACTGTTTGATGACGTGTTGAAATGTTCATGCTGATTTTTGGGTAAACTGTTGGTGAGTCCTCTACACGACCTCGTTTGATTGGATAGTTGACTGGGATTGGACACCTCATCTCCTACTCGATCAAATTGCATAACTCTTCCCATCGAAGGTTATTGGGAACGCTGACTTTGAGCAATCTCCGATATACTTCATCCATCTCTGTATACTTGGCAAAAGTTGGCTTGATGATGAAAATGTACTGGATCTCGTGCTGCATGCTGATGTCTGACTGGAAATATTCTAAGAAGACCTTGCTTGTTATACTAGCCTGTATTCCCGAGAATTTCAAACTATCTTTAGCCACAGTGGCTAGTTTCTTTTTATAATCAGAAAGTGTCATTAACTTGTCATTTATGACCCTTAATCTAGGGAGGCCTTTCTTCTGTAGAGCTTCAATTTTGCTGAAAAATATTTGCACTCCTATGTCCATAGCCTGGACCTTTTCCTCCAGTTGTAACATCAATCCTCTTTTGGTTAGGACCCTCTTGACCTCGATGATGGTTTCTGTCCTATATTCAATTTTCAAATCCTCTAACTCTTCTCTGGTTTTTGAATTCATTAATTTAATGATCTCAGTGGCTTCTGCGGGCATCTCTCCCAATTCTCCTCTTATCTTCTCAATCCCCTGCTTGCTTCTCTGCACTAGTTTGTTCTACTCGAACATGATTTGTACCATAGGCCATATTTCATTTATGGATTTGGTGATATCCATCCAGACATTTTCCTTGACCTCAACAAGTGTTTTGCCTGCCACTGTTTGCTTTTGAAGCTGTTGCAATTCCTATTTGAGCTTGTTTGATGTTTGTTTATCTTTGGAGTAGCTGGCTTGGTAAGAAGACTTGAGTTCCTGAAGGTTCTCAACCTCCCTTTTAAGTATGCTAATATCTATCTCTTGTAAATTCATCTCTTCCATGGATTTTTCCAGTTCTACTGTCTTCTCCAGAGCTGTCAGTGGAGTTGTTGAGGGAATTTCTACTGCAGATGATGTGCTTACTCCTGTGAGTGGAAATATGCTCAATGGAATGACCTCCATGGGCTTTGATTGTTCCTTCTCTTTCAATAACCTTTCCAGTTCTACTTCCATCTATTTCAATTGTGCATTCTGCTCCATAATCAACCTAAGCATATCATCCTTTTCCCCTTCTGTCTCAGCTATCTCCTTTGCCTGTGCATCTTTCGTTGGTGGCAATTTCAACTGTTTCCTCAGAGATTCTATATCAACATTTTACTTTTTAAGCATCTCCTAAACTGCTTTCACATTTGAGGGATCATACCCGATCTTGAGGACCAACTCTTCCAATGTCTTAATTCTGTTATCCTTTGCAAAGGATGATATATTTTCTAATTTCAGTTGTGTCTGGACATTGCTCAGAGATACCTGTAATTTAGTGGCCGCAGTAGAAGAATTTTCCAACGTGGAGAAAATCATTTTCCTATTTTTCCTGTGCAGATCCATTTGATCAGCAAGATGCACATCCCTAGTATGAAACTTGAATGTTTCCCTTTTGTAATCAGTGATAGCTTTTGGGTCCGACACCTATGCCTGCAGAAAAGCCATGTGCATTCTACCCTTTTCTGTATCAAATGCAGACAACATTCTATGCTGTGCAGTTGAAGTTTGCTTCCAAAATTGAGCATATGTACTGTTGGTCAGTGTTCGATTTTTCTTTTTGATCAGGTCATACTTCTAAAAAATACTCAATTTTGGTCCTACTTTACTCGGCTGGTCGACTAGTGGAGTACTTATGGGCTTCTTAGGAAAAATTGTAGATATGATCTGCTTTCTACTTGTGCTAAGAAGTGACTGATCATCTTTCATGGTTTCAGTGGATTGGATTCCCTTTTCACTAGCCGTGTCAGGTGTGTGACTGGCTTTTGGCCTTTTGGTGTGTAGTTGAAAATCTTCAGCCGAGACTTCCGTGACGGAAGGTGAAGTATCCTTCCTGGATATTTTCTCTTTGGGAACCTTTGGTGTAGTTGTCTGTGAGATGATGATCGAAGGGTCCTGCTATTCTATCTTGACCAGAGCGTTTGACTCCCATTCTGTTTGATTCGTGAACTGCTCTATCTCAGGCTTGGGTGTATGAACATATGGGACATTTTTGTTTTTAATCCTCATCTCAGAAATTATCTAGCACGGATCATAGTGCCAAATGAAACTAACAAAAAACTTCATTTCTTTCAATAGTTTATCTGCTTCCTCCCTGGTGCCTCGGCTATTGTAGATGAAGGATATTATTTTCCCTTTAATTCTAAGTTGCTATTTGTTTTTTAGAGACACAAAATGTATGTCATCTAAGTTAATCATTTACCTTATATATTCCAGGGAAAATATCCTCATGGGTAGATACTTGGGCAGTTTGTATGGAGCCAACTCACATCCATATACTCTAATCTCGGTGTGATTTTGGTAAAGTTACCAATCTCCAGTTTTTGCCAAGTCTGAGAGGTGTAAGATCCTATGAATCTCCTCATTTATCCTCAGTTCAGGTCTACCACTGAGCATGCTCACCACTGAATGGTAGAACTTCTCGATAAACTGTTTGAAGCTGAATTCTATAGAATATTGTCTGAGTAGCGAAGTCCAAGATGTTACCGCTTGCGGCCTCCTATCCTTGTCCATATTCTACATTGAAAAGGAGAATCTATCTGTCTGAAAGAAAGTGAACATGTAGGCCAGTATTGAGGAATACCAGAACAATCCCTCTGTGGCAAAATTTGAAAACTGTTCATGGATATTGTTCGCCAGGAAAGTGCTATAATCGAACTGAGTGGTAGGTCTTTCTTCTGCAGAGAAAATTGACAAGAAACCCAATATGGGTTCGTCCACCCATTGGTTAGAAAAATACCCAAGCAGAGCACAGAGCATTGAGATGACTTGGTTTCCCTTTACTAAGAACATGGAGGAAGGGTACGGGGGATTTGTCTTAGGGAACTGAGCAGCCTGAGGGAGAAAAAGCTCAAAAACCTGGGCTCTCTAAGGGAAAGATAGTTTCTGGTACAACTCTGTGATGACTTCGAGATTGAAAGGAGAGACAGATTCGGTTCTTGGTATCTACATCATCTGATCAATGGCCTTTGGTGTGATGAAGAACATGGTTTCTCCTGATGAAGATACTATGGCTCTCTGGTCGGGGAGGTAATGAGCCTGACACTTGAGGGCGAACTCAGGGAAATGGTGGACCTGGGGAAAAATATACAGAGGAAGGTTGGACTCCCAGAGCCCAATTTCATCGGTCTGATCTAAGAAAACCTCTTTGATCCATGAATACAAATCTGCAAATTCAAATTCGCACCTGGTGTCTGCGATTAAATGATCTTTGTCGGGCAAATGGATCCTGTCAAGGTCGACAGAAGGCGGGAGGAAAGGATTTTAATCGGCTTCTGTTTTCTTTGATTTTGGCACCATCATTGTGAAAATACCTGCAAGTCAAACAAACGTTAGTGGGGACGACAGTGGTTTTGGACGGTTGACTGAAACATAGAGAAAACGGGGAAACTATGCTCTGGTGCGATGGGAAAAATATTCTCTGGTGAGATGACACAGTAAGCAATGGGAGAATGAAGGGAAAAGTTAGTTTTGAGAAAACAGATACCCGTTAGGTGCGGGAGACAGATCAACACGCTAACGGATAAGTTAGCCAGTAATAAATTGCCAACGGGTCCTTTGGAGCGTGAGATGGAAGGTAACAATGAATGATGAATACAACCGAGTGTTGATTGGGAAGTGACTATGGTGAAGGGACTTGTAACGGATGAACAGGGGGAAAGGACTGACAAAGTAATGAGACGTGACCCTTAGGGGAACAAGTGGAGAATGATGTCATGGGGTGACAGGGGTATGTCAGAAAATGGTAAGCAGTGGGAGTCTAGACCAATGGATCTCTGCCATGTAGAGAAGGGGGCCCACTAGAGAAATCACTCCATTCCAGATTCCCCCCCCCCCAATCGTTAAAAGAGGACCGTTCAGGGGGTTCCAAAAAATGCCATCAACCGTCCATCGGTGCGCTTTCCGCTAGATCGTAGATCTGAGCGTGATGTTTAAGCAACATTCTGGACCCCCCCCACCATTAAAAACATAATGGTTCGGGGGGGGGCATCCAGAATTCGATCTCAACCGTAGATCTATGCACCGATGCCTCAGCCGTTCAGATGCGCGCCTTCTTTATACATGATTTCAGACCCCCCCTTCCATTAAAGGTAGAACAGTCAGGGTGGGGGGGGTCCGAAAAAAATTATGAACCGTAGATCTCAGCGCCAACCTCTCAGCCGTTCATCTATGTGCTGTCTTTACCCTATGAGCACAAAGTCATATTTTCTCCAAAACTTAGGATAAGTGCATTATGTGGATTCACCCAAGCTTTCTTTGTTTTTATCACCATGGGGGTTAGACATCAAACCTTTAAAACATCAAAGATATGTTTCAATATCGATCATCATGCATGTTTTATTGAAATAAAGAAAATTTCCCTATGATCTAACCTAATTACCTATGACATTTAGCCCAGTTTAAACTATTGGACTACGAAATTACTCTATCCTAGGGTTATTTGACCAAGATTAGGCAGTTTGGTCAAATTTATTCACTAGCTAACCTAATTTGCTTGGCTAAGATTAAACAGTTTATCCAAGCTTATTCACTACTCCTATAAACATCAATTTAAAAGGACTTGGCCATGATTAAACTGTATGGACCAAGTCATTGTTATTGCATGGGGCTATATTCAATTTATTTTATGCCCTCTTTTATTCTTTTCTTTTTTCTTTTTCTTTTTCAAATTATTTGCAGAATGAAAAATCATTTGACAACCAAAACAATAAAAGGATAAAATTTTCAGTCACCAGTTGATCCTATAAATTATAGGGTTATAACAACGGCTCCACCTAGGGATGGTACTTTCCTTGTGAAGTGCCAAGAATCCTGTTTCTGATGTTTTGAAAAACTTCTTCACAGTTGCCTTTGTTGTTTGATTTGTTTTATTTTTGAAAGTTTAATGACAATGTTCAATGGCTTAGGGCCTTCTCTGTGGGCTTCAACCATCTAATCAAAATTATTCACTCAAAAAATTGTAATCAAAATGAAATGATTTGTACAATGGAAAGGTGTGACTCAAGTTCCCTACTGAGGAGGTGAGTAGTGCTTCAACATTCTACCATTCACAGGTCCTCCTGGCAGATTGGTCCCATCGCTGTTGTTGAGTAGGAAAGCATTATTTCCTCTAAATGCGTGAATTATGTAAGGTCCCTTCCATAGGCTGTCGAATTTTCCATGCTTCCCCTTATCTTCATTTCGGGCATCCCATCTCAGAACTAGGTAACCTAACTCAAAGTCATCCTCTTTAGTTCTTTTATCAAAGATATTTTTGATGCTCTCCTGGACAACTTGAGCTTTGTTGTATACTTCTTCTCTGGACTGCTGCAAGTGAATCATTTGGTTTATCCTTCTTTGGGAGTCATTCAGTTCGGCTTGCATCTCTTGCAACAGTTTCATGACAGGAATCCCTAAGGAGGTAGGAAAAACTGCTTCAGTGCCATAGACCAATTGATATGGAGACATACCAATTGATCTCTTGGTGGTCAGTCTGTCGGCCCACAGTGCGAAGACCAGCTTGTTATACCATGACTTTTTGTTTTCTTGCAACGTCTTCTTAATAATGTTCAACAGGGTTTTATTGGATGACTCCGCCAGCCTATTTCCCCGAGGGTAATAAGCTATGGAATGTACCAAACTAATATGATACTGGTTGCAAAAATCTATGAGCTTCTTAGATCGGAAAGCAGTTGTATTGTCAGTTATAATCTTTCTAGGACACCCAAAACGAGACAAGATATTATTTTATAGAAATTTAATAATGACAGAGTCAATAGCTTGCCTGCTTGGTACAACCTTGATCCATTTTTTTAAATAGTCCGTAGCAGTAAGAATCCACCTGTGTTGGCTCGAAGAGGGAGGATGTATTTCTACAATAAAATCTAATCCCCATTGCTGGAAAGGAGCTTCAACAGAGATTGGTTTCAGGGGCAAAGGAAGGAGTTTCCTTTTTCCCTCAAACACCTGACATATATGACACGAAGTCACTTTCTGATGCACATCAATGAATAGTGTAGGCCAATAGAAACCGGCTTTGAGAATTTTATTAGTTGTGGTCTTCCAGCTCACATGACCACCACAGTCTCCTGCATGAAAATCCTGCAATACTTTGTCAGCTTCATCCTTTAACAGACAATTTAACAAAATACCCCAAGGATCCTTCCAATATAGATTGCCTTCTAGAATGAAAAAATTTAATGCTTTCAATTTCAAAAACCTAGCTTTAGTTTTGGTCAGACCAGGGGGAGCTTGTAAGTTATGCAAAACAAATATCAGGTCTGCGTACCATGGAGAGTTCAAAAATACCTCTTTCACGCTTGGAGTCATCTGTTCTCCTTGTTTGTCTACTGCAACTAAGACATTAATATCAAGAGCATGGAAATTGGATTCAATCATTAACTTTGCTAGAACTTGACCTTTAATCAGTTTAGTAGGCTTAATCTCTATGTCATACTCCAAAATAATAACAATCCATTTTCCTCTTCTGCCATCTGGATTGTCCTAGGTTAAAATATCCTTCACTACTGCGTTCAGAACGTATGCAATGGTGTGGGAATGAAGAATATATACTCTAAAATCCTTTATGGATTTTACCAGGGCAAAAGCTTGTTTCTCCATTATTTTATAATTCAAAGCAACATCTCTTAAAGATTTACTGAAAATGGCTATGGGATGTTCATACCATTCCCTATTTTTCTATAGTAATACTGCTGCAATGGTATGTTCAGAAGCAAAAGAAAAAAGGTAAAAATCCTTGGTGAAGTTAGAACTGATCAAGACTAGAGCCTGTGTGAGTGCATGTTTAACTTGTTCAAAAGACTACTTGGAATCAGAGTCCCATTTTATTTTTGTGTACTTTTTTAACATGTTGGTGATGTTCCTGAGAAGCTCAGCCAGGTTAGGTATGAATCTTCTCAGAAAGTTTATTTTTCCAATGAAAGATTGTAACTCTTTGATATTCCTTGGGTGTTCCAATTTCTGAATGGCTTCTATTCTATTGGGATCTATCTTGATTCCATCCTTAGAGATTATGTGCCCCAACAATTTTCCTTCCTCTAATCCGAAAAGGATTTTCTTAGGATTTAGAGAAATCCCAAATTTCTTTCATTTCTCAAATACTCGTCTAAGATGTCGTGAGTGCTCATCATCGGATTGGGAATAAACAATTACGTCGTCCAGATAAATGAAAATAAATCTGCCAAGTTCTTCCATAAAAGCGATGTCCATCGCTCTTTGGAAAGTGGCCCCAACGTTCATCAACCCCAAAGGAATTTTCACGTACATGAAGGTACCCCAAGGTGTTGTGAAAGTTGTTTTCTCTTGGTCATCTAGGTGATCGAGAACCTGGTCATAACCTGAGAAACCATCCAGTAAGGAGATTCGACTGGATCCAACTACCTTTTGTAATATATGGTCCATTTTCAGCAATGGGTAGTTGTCTTTTAGGGAAACCTTGTTCAGGTTTCAGAAATCAATGCAAAGCCTGATTTCCCCAGTTTTCTTTCGGGTCGGGACCAAATTTGAAATCCATTTGGAAAATCGTAAGGGGACTATGATTTTAGCATCATACATCTTTTTGATTTCTTTTTCTATCAGGGGAAGTAACATGGGATTGATTCTCCTAAGTTTCTGTCTGAAAGGTTTTTGATCTTCTTTTATCGGGATCCTATGTTGAATGATGCTTGTGTCATAAGATTTTAAGTCTTCATATCCCCAAGAAAAAACGTCTGCATATTCCTTGAAAAGTTCAATGTATTTGAGTTTCTGCTCAAGAGGTAAGGATTTGGAAAGTTTTACCGTCCTAGGTTTCTCTTCTGTCCCTATGTTACAATCTTCCACCTCTTTACCACTGGCTTCAATTTTTGGTTTTTTAGCTACATCATTAAAATCAAATAAGTCTTCTAACGAAACTAAATCCCTAGGCAAAACATTACTCTTTAAATTCAAAACATCAGACTCTATCTCATCTTCTTTTTTTTTTAAGTAAAAAAGAGTTGGAACCTTTTATATTGACATAGGCAAAATACAACACTGTTGGGGGTGCCATCTGCCCCGCCTTAGTAGGAAACCGAGGCAGCTGGGCCTCCCTGTCCACATGTCATCATAGTTACAGAGCAGATATAAGGTGGAAAAATTATCACTGCTATCTCCCGCCCGCAGGAAACCAGGAGTAGCAGGTTGCATCAGAGTACTAATGTTTGCATCTAAATCTAAAACATAAAGAAAGCTAATTTTCCCCATGCATAAACTATCAAAACAAAACCACATGAAAAGTTTGGGTCGGAACATCAGGTGACCTTGGAATCCATGTGAATGTCAGCAACCTTGGTGTGTCTCCATCGCGCAGGAAAGGCGTAGGGTCTGGGGCACGTTGGACATTGTTTCTTCGGCGTAGCTCTTGAATGTGCGGCGAAAAACAAGTCAATCCTCTGCTCCAGTCGCCCTATGCGAAAGACCTGATCGTCTAAGAGATGTCGCACGTCAAAGATGAGACTGAGGTAATCCCCGACTGCTGAGGGTGGTTGTGCTGGGATGGTGTCCGCAGTCACTTCATGCCTTGTATCTCCCGTGTCTGCCCTGGCGGGTTCAGGAGGAGGTTCCTCCTCCACATAGCAGGGAGAATACGGTTCTTCTTTGCTGCTATCACCGTGGTTGCGTCTCTCACTTGTCTCTGCTGTAGTACTGCCTTGACCAAATTGCGAGCGGGGGTTCCGGTGTTCCGGTGCCGTGAACAAGGTAAACACAGGGGGGCTGTCCTGTTCGTCGCCCGGGATCTCCTCCTCGACAATTGCCATTTCCCTCATTCTTCTTCTCCTGGCAGCCACTGCCATTGCTTTTTCGATGGTCTCCTTTCGCTTTCTTTGCGACTTAGCTACGTACCAAGCCGCTCCTCGTCGAGGTGTCCCCGTGAGTCGTGGCATGGCAGTGCAGCGAGGTAAAGCGAACAGGCAGAGCGGTCGTATCAGCGGGTCGCGAGCAAGCTTGTGGTGAAGCCTGTGCTGCTGTGAGACAGAGCGTCCCGAGATCTCTCTGCAATCTGGAGTGACCCGGATAACAATGAACCCGAGAAATATACTGAGGGCGCTAATCACCGCCATCTCTTCCGGCATTAATGTCTGAAACTCAGTGCGGGTACCTTCCCCTTGTGCGGGCAGGATCCATCCATGAATGCGTTGGTGTGGATTCATAGCTAATTAATGAGCCTTTGGTGCGAGCCGGTGAGCTCCATGCCGTCGCTTCCCCTCTCGCCTCCACGTGGTCATTTAAGCCTCCCTGTCACCCTATCTGGGAAGTGAAGGTCTTTGGTGGCAAGATCTTGGAATCGCGCGAGAACCTCTAAGCCTAGTGAGCCATGGCCTTCCCAGCAGAAGAGTTCCTCTTCCGTGTCCACTGCCTCATTTGCCAGATGATCCGCGACTTTATTCGCTTCATGTTTCACATGTGAGGTGATGATGCTGTAGTGAGGTTGAAGGTGGAGAGTGAATTCAGCTAACAAGCTATGGAGTCTCCAGCTTGGTGAGATCTTATCTGGGTTGCTGCCATGGAGTATTTTGGTAGCTAGCCT
>ML783640.1:639114-652788 GCA_009831015.1 Picea engelmannii
TAACCTCTATCTTGTCTAGTAGGCCCAACTAGGCATGCAAGTGCCATTGTTTTTCTCACCCAAGTGACAAAACGGGTACAACACCTAGCATGTTGGAAAAGTAAGGGGATGTTTCAATTTATGTGATATCATTTCTATTCATATTTCCATATTTTAGGGTCCTTCATACTCAAGATTATTTGGACAACTTAGAGGAGGGCGGTAGGTTTGCTTCATTGGTAGTATACATGTAGTAGATTGGGTTGGGATATAGCTAGGAGGCCAAATTGGAGTTGGAAGAAGGATGTTACTTGAATATCTAACCTCCCGTGTTTTCAAGTAAGGAGGAAATAATATTTTCTTTTGGAGAGATATTTGAGATTCAAATTTCTATTCTTGGAAGAACTGATGCTCAATGGCTAGGGAGTTAGCATTTTATTCTACATATTGACCCACATTTATGGATATTATTGGGATCATACCCCAATAAGAGGTCTTTAATATGAATATTGATATGGCTGGTCCCTTTTGGTGAGATTGGGAGTGGAGTTTTGGACATCCCTTAACTCAATATGAATCTTGTAAGATCTACTCCATTTTACATTATTGGCATGAGTTAGGTCCCATTCTCAAGAATAGGTGGATTTATTAAAATGTGGAGAGTTGTTTGATCCAACAGATGCATGGTGTCTAGTTGATTTGATTTTCCTATAATCTCTGGGTTTTTTCTTGGTTGATGATATACCAAGGTCTCCTCTCCAAAGCTAGGATGACAAAAAAGGGCTTTCTGATGGACTTTTCCCTTTTTCCTTGAAGTCATAATCAGTGAAGAACATCTCGTGGGAATGCTCCTCAACGAGATATTATTTTTCTTGTGTTCATTCTTAGTTGGTGAACATCATTTAGAGACATTTCAATTGGTAGGGAGTTTTGTTTGGTGTTTCTAGATCAAGGATATAGGATTCTTTGGTTGGTATTTAACACTATTTGAGAGTTTGTTCGTTGTATATTCTTTGGAAACTCCATTGCAGGTTTTTTTTGATAATGAGACTAGTTCTTATATATATATTTTTGTCAATTATGGCAAGATGAGATATGTATGAAACTCCTAGATGAGATATATATATGGCATGGCATTGTTGATTAGAGATGCCATATATATATATATATATATATATATATATAAGAAGTATTTTTTACAAAAAAAATGATGTAAATGACACATACTTTTTAGATCAATTTTGGACTTTCTTGCAACACCTAAATGGTTTTAGTGGTGTAAGATCTATTGTAAAAAATATGAAATTAGTTTGTTAAATAATGTAATTAATTATTCTTATTTAACATTTTTCTATGGTTAATAAGGCATTCACATTTTTCTATATTCAATTGTGTTTGATAAATTGATTAGTACATGTAGATGTTTTGTAACCAACTATAAAATATATGAATGATAGAGGTTAAATGTGATTTTAAATTAAGTACAAAATTGGGGTTTGTAAAGTTGGTTCTAGATGTGCCAATATTGGATTCTAGAAGTGAAAAATAAATTTTCTTAAGTGCCAATATCAGATTCCAAAAGTGAAAAATTGGATTTTTAAAGTGTCAATATCAAACTTCAAAAGTGAAAACTTTGGTTCCAAAAGTACCAATATTATATTCCAAAAGTGTAAAATCAAACTCCAAAAGTGCCAATATTGAATCCAAAAGTGCAATTTTGGAATTGAATTTTTCATTTTAGAAACCCCAATTTTCGACTTTAGAAAGATTGATTTCAAATTTATTTCAAAGGGGATTATACTGGAACTAGTACAAATTTAATGAATTTGGGGTTCTAGTGCTTAATCCTAGTTGGATACTTATGATTTATCTATGAGCATCTTTATCTAATGTGTTGTATGCACCTGGAAAATGTGATTTCTTTTTTTTATTGAAAACAAATTAGAATTTTTTCCTCCACAAGAATGATCTCAATTGGTTTAACCATCCACCGACTGCATGTTGTTGATAGGGAGGCCATAGATCATACGTTCAAATCTATTTGAGTACCTCAAGGTTCCCATCTACAATTATGTCCAGTGTTGTGCTTTTTTTGCCACTTGGGTGAGAAGAAACAATGTACTTGCTTGCCTTGTTAGGCCAACAAGGCAATACCAAAAATGGTTAGTTTATTAGTGGATCAACCATAGAGGAAAAGAGGAAAGAAATAACAAGAAAATAAAACTAAACTAAGAAGACATAGAACTTCAAATGAAAACTTGCAAATGTGACAAAAGGGATAACTAGTTATGAGACTGATCTTCGAATTGATAAAACCTAGGAGAAGTATGGGAACTTATGAGTCCCCTATTCCTCCTTGGGAGGGATCTTGACTCCCCCAAATGAGAATATCTCTTTATTATAATAATGGAAATACAATGGTGAATACTTAATGGTTAAATGTCTCAAGAGGTGAGAAGAGAAACACTAGTTATGAATGCTCAAATATCTCTAAGAGAAAGATGGCTTCTCTAAAACCAAATTAACAACATAATAATACTCAAAATTCTTTTCTTTGTTTGCATACCTTGGTCAAGTATTTATAGGACCAATGAATTTTTTTTCATAACTTTATTTTAGTGTGAATGAGATCCCTTTGAAGGTACTACACATCCCTTGAATAGCCCCAAAGCTAGATTTCAGGCCGATTTTGGATTCTTGTCATGGTACACTTCAACCTGGAAGTGGTTGAGGCTCGATCAACTGCATTAATGCACTGTTTCCACATTAGCGTGGATTATTGTGGAGACAAACACATATATCACACAATTTGTGCATCTCGACCTATGCCGGCTTGTGCATATGTGCGCAAGAATTCTTTGAGGAAATTGTGATGAAATTCATGGAATATTTGTATAGGTTTGGTTGCTTGCTCGATAGGTTCTGTAAATGCTTGAGGTATCTTGATTGATATGTTGTGCTGGCATTTTATTCAACCATTACTTGTACTTTTGTGAGAAATTTTTCGGTGATAACATATGCCCCTTTGATGTGTGAGGTTAGGAGCATACGTATATCCGAAATACATCGTTGTTTATTTTGGCGGTGATGTCATTGTGTAGAAGAGTTGGAGACTTTGTATTGAGCAATTGTGAGAGTGATCTATTGGAGGGAGAGGGGAATCATGTGTGGACCAAGTGTTCTCTGGAAAAATAATTTTTTTGTACAAACGAGGTGGGAATGCCCCATGCTCGTTTCATGAAACCAAAATAATATAATTGTAACTAGAAAACTATTGATGAAGTGGATATATGCATCACCCTCAGGGGCTCCAATAATGCCAGATGAAATTTCTATGTAATTCACTGGCTCTGAATCAAGAAATGGACATTGTTGAATGCATCAATAAATCAAAGGCATTGATGGCCTATCAAATTTAGAGGTATATGAAAATGACAACGGTCGCATAGTAAGACCTAGTATAACATGAGACTATCTTGACATTGTAAGTTTTAAACCTATGAAGTAAAGCAATGCATACTGATTCTTAAGAAAAAAAAAATTAATCAATGGCTCATACACATAGTAGACAAAGATTTATGCTATAAACCCTTAACGAGGATAAAATCGACCTTCCTTGGTGCCACACCTTTCAACTTTTCATCGTATTAATTTCACCATTCACAATATAATATATACAATGTTTTAGGTATTCCATAGCTACCAAAACCCCAATCCCTTAATCCGGGATTAATTTAGAAAACTACTAAAAATAGAAAAATCCGTTAAAATAGAAAACACCGCCCCAAAAATATTTTGGGGTGTTTCCCTGAACCTCGACAGCTCTGGGATACTGCCTGCAGTCGAACGTTGCGTGTAATCAAGGGGGGATAATCCTTTCCCCCCTTGGGACCCCCCCCAGGAAAGTGCTCAATGCACATGACACAAAGGGAAAAGGAAGTTGGGATTGTCAGACGTAGTTGTCGAATCTGATGCACCCACACACACACATGCAAAGAATATAACACATACCCAATATATGTCAAATATTATGGGGGTTGACGAAATAAAAAATAAATGATTACTCTTTCTGTTTCATCCAAGGCTCATCATTGGTGAGGAAATGAGAGCTAAGATATTACCACCCTCTTGGAAACTTGTGTTGGCATCGATAGGTAGGGAGGCATGACTGCAAGAAGCAAAGGGCTTCTTGACATCGATTTGATAAAAATGGTGTCATGAAATGGATGGAGGAAAATATGAATGAAATGGTAACATGGACGAAGTTCAATATATATGAGACTCAAGAACTACTCTTGGTTGGGGTATATTTCATGATGGCAACAATCGTAAAAAATGCTCTGGTGTTAGGGGGAGGACCATATTTTGGGTGAATTGTACTGAATGGGTGATATTGCAAAGGGATGTAGGACATGTAAAAATACATAGCTTTGGGACAAGGATGTCTATGATAGGAGGGATTTTGGACATGGTAAGGATAATTTTCAAAGATGATTATGAAAGTGGGATGCCCCAACCAAGGGTGACATGGGTTGTCGTGTGCCAAGGAAAAAAAACACCATTGGCTATGATGGCCAACATATATGAAATTGATGAAAAAAAGGGTTCTTTATATAATTACCAAATAAATAAAGAATAATGGGTTTTGATAATACACATACAAAAACATGTGCCCCAGTGAAGTATGTCTTGGCTTGCTTGGGGCACAAGTAGTGGAATGTAAGTGATGAAGGGTGGGGGGCCCATGGGTGGGTTTCTGTACCAGGTAGATGAATGGAGGAGAATCTTTCAGATGGGAAATTGATATTGGATGAGATGGAGGGTTAATGATAATGCATAGGTGAATTTAATGTAACCATAAAAATATGATTTGGGATTCCATCAAGGGTGTGATAGAAATATAATGAGAAGAATTATGGGGCTCATTATCTAAGATGAAAGACTATTAGGACTCCCAATCCTAAGGGGAAAGAGGCACGAGTGTCAATTTTCCAAAGGAAAATATATGTGGGAGGACTCATGTAGGGGAGAATGCTATCGATTGATAGTACTTGAATTTAATGGAGGTGTTGGTATTGCAGAGCTGGATATGGGGATCCTAAGGGTAAATGTTGGAGGATATGATTGAGAGATGCAAATTTTTGCAGAGGGATTGATTTCATGCTAGTGTTGAACATATACTTGAAGGGGCCATGGGATGGCCAAGACTGAATGGGATGTATGTCTTCATAACAAGTACCTGCAAAAACAGAAACCAAATACCCACTGTGATAAATATATGATAATAAATAACATATGACAATTATTTAAGAACAATGAGAGTGAGTGTGCATACCTGTTCCTAGGGGAAGTGGTCTAATTAAGGGTAGAATGTTTTCAAGTATAACCCTTTGACTGGGTCCTTAAGGGTAGCTCCTTCTGGGTGGGATAGAATGTAGGCACCCTTAGTAAGAAAATGGGAAACAATGAATGGGACTTGCCAAAGGGATTCAAATTTTTCGTGGCCAAGGGTGTCATGAGCGATGTCGTAGGCAAAAACTAGGTCACCTACGTTAAAGGA
This sequence comes from Picea engelmannii, assembly GCA_009831015.1. Taxonomy (NCBI): domain Eukaryota; kingdom Viridiplantae; phylum Streptophyta; class Pinopsida; order Pinales; family Pinaceae; genus Picea; species Picea engelmannii. The sequence continues at coordinate 644,654 of ML783640.1, forward strand.
GTGGGGGTTGACTTGGTGATCAAAGATGACTATTGTGTTGTTTTTGTCACATGGGTGAGAAAAAAAACAACACTTGCATGCTTAGTTAAGCTAGCTAAACAAGACAAAAGTTTGTGAGTTTATTAGATAACCAAATACACATGAAACTAAAGAAATAAAAAATAAAAACAACTAAGAAATAAGTGTTAGAGAAGCTTGACGAACTAGAACCATAAAAGAAACAAAAATGACCAATATATAGCTACCAATGGATCAATATATTGATAGGATAAACACCGTAGAGAAAGGCATGGACTTATGAATCCCCTCTTCCTCCTTGGAAGGGCTCTTGAGTTCCCTAATAGAGAACTCTTCTCTTCAAACAATGGAAAATTGAAAATGGTGAAGAAATACAATGTCAATTCCCTCAAGAGGTGAGTAGAATGGCCCTTGCTATAGTGCTTGAAGAATTCAAAGAGAAAAGAGGATTCTCAAAGAAGAATTCCTGCAAGATAATAATACCTCGAAGTTTTTATTTTTCTAGCACACCTATGGCACGCATTTATAGCATCCATTCATGGAAAGATATAATTGGTTCATAGGTGTGAATAAGGGGACTTTTAGAGAACTTCCTAGCCCTTGACGATCCTCCAAGCTAGTTTTTTCTCAGATATGAATGTCAAATCATGTTGGGGGTCGAACAAGAAGTGGTTGAGAGGCTGACAAGATTCATAAATGCATCGTTCATAATAGTGCGTGGATTTTCTCATAGACAATCACACATCTTGCACACAGTGCGCACTGAGGGCTGTGTTAGCCTGTGCATTCTATGCATTGTGCGCACGCTCCCTTTGATGAATTTTTGCACGTCAATTTTTGAATCAAGTGTATATTTTTTTTTCCTTTTGATGGATTTTGGTGCTGTAGGTGGACTAATTGCTGCTGGAAGTGATGTCTTTCTTCAACCATTTGTGTGCATTGTCAAAGATGATTTTTCAGTGATAACAGATGCCCCCTAATGTGTGAGGTTAGGAGCATACGTATAGCCAAAATATATCAATGTTTCTTTTATTGAGAGTGCCATTGTAAGTAAAAGTGAAGAGAGGAATTGCAAGGACTATTTGCCAAAGGAAGAGAGAAAACTGTGGGAATCGAACCTTTCTCTAGAAGAAAAAATAAAATCTGTATACAAACGAGGTGGGAATACCCCATGCTCGTGTCATGAAACCAAAATGTGGGAATGTAACTGATGATGGATGTTGATGTAGATAATTGCAGTTCCCTCGGGGGAGGTTGATAATGGTAGATGCCAGTTCTGAATGGTGAACAGGCTCTGAAGGGAGTCAAATATGACTGTAAGAATTGTTGATGACTCATAGGCATTGATGGCCTATCAACTTCAAAAGTCTTCGACTGGTATGAAAAAACTGCAATGGTCGCATAGTAAGACCCATTGTAACATGAGAGTCTATTGAAGTCGAACGTTATAGGGGTCAATGAAATAAAAAAGAAATGATGATTCTCTTTGTGCCATCTGAGACTCCTCATTGAAAAGGTAATGAGAGTCAAGATACTATTTCCCTTCTGGAAAATGTGATGATGTCTACATGAAGGGAGACGCGACGCAAAGAAGCTAAGGGATTCTTGAAATCCACTGAGTAATAGATGATATCAGGTACAAACGAGTAACATGAATGAATTCAAGATGTTGTGGGACTCAAGACTACCCTGGGTTGGGGTATTGAGGGATGATTGGAAGAAACTGTAAAACTGGATCTAGCGTCAAGGGGACGACTAGATATGGGGTTAAACTGTGCCAGAGTCTAACAAAGTGAGGAAACTCATAGATCGTGGGTACATGGGCTTAGGATACTTGAGGTTTATGAAAAAATTTTGTGTGAAAAGGAAGGTGGATGCCCCAACCAAGGGAGACAAGGGTTGTTTTTCTAGGTAAAAGGCCGTCGAGGATGACAACAAAAAATCTATGTATATGCTGGAACAAAGGATTTACACAATTACCAAATAAATAAAGAGTAAGTTGGGTTGAGTATACATATACAGAAATGTGCGCTCCAATGAAATATGGCTTGGCATGTTTAGGGCACAAGTTTGTGAAAGAGAACTGGTGGAGGCCCCATGGGTGGGTTTTTGTATTAGGTAAATGGATGGAGGACAATATACATATGGGAAAACTGATGGTGGATGAGATGGATGGATAATGAAACTACAAAGATGCAATCAATATAACCAAGATAATATGACCTGGGAGTCCATTGGGAAGGTTAGCAATATGCTGAGAAGAAGTATGGGGTTCATTCTCATAAGTGCATAATACTATCGAGACTCCCATACCTAGGGGGTGAAATCAACATGAGTGTCAAGTTACCAAGGGGAACTATGAATGGGACAACTCATGTCGGGGAGAGTGCTATCAAATGAAAGGACCAAAATGTGGTAGAGGTGAAGATACTATAGAGTCAAATGTAGGGATCCTAAAGGTAAATTTCATAGGGATTGAATGGGATATGCAATTGATTTACAGAGGGAATAATTACATGCCAGTGTTGAACATATACCTGAAGAGGCTGGATGCTGGTTGAACAAGTACCTGCACAAATGAAAATCAAATACTCGACGTGAACAATCTCTGATGATAAAGAACATATAAAAACTATTTGATAAAACTAAAAGTGGGCATGCGTACCTGAACGTGACGTGAGAAAAATGATACTATGGGGCCAAGTGCAGATGATGACCTGGGAAAAGTGAATGTGTAGATGGAAGGATCAGGATCCCGTGGTTGAGAACAGATTGAAAAACGACATCTCTAGGCTCCTGTAATAGAGTGTGGAAGTTGGGAAAAAGGGGCTATATATGGATGGTGGGCCCACAATGCCATCTCATTTGTACCTATCACTGTTGCTAAGATAACGAGAGAGCTGTGAGGAGATTTCGAGATTGCAGGAGCACGAGGCTACCAATCTGGGAGCAAAGAAAGACATGTTAGTGGTCTTATCATCCCGTACCTTGTGAATTTTATAGTTTGTAGGTAGGGGTTGTACGGAGGGACATATAAGTAGTTTTAAGGGTAGGGGCCCACAAATGCGCGGGAAAAGGGGGAACAACCACACATATGTGTGTGGGTATAACCCAATTTCCCACACATAATGTGAGTCTGTCCTTGAGGCAGCTGTTGAGTTGAGAAAAAAGTACAAATATCCTCCTTATTACCATGGTTTATAATATATTATTGATAGACTTTTCTATTAATTAGAAGTAATTAGGAAAGATAATGATTAAAAAGTCTTCTAGAAATGTTATTGAGTGATATTAGATAATTTTTGAATTTCGGTTTGAATTGTTTGATTTTATTTCAGAAAATGGACAATTGTTGTTACCTCAAGAGAATTAATAAGATCCTAAAGATACATAAGCCATTAAATATCGAAGGAATCAGGCGCAGAGTAGTTTAGAGGCAGATTGACTCTTTATTTTGTAATCTTTATAAATAGTAAAAGAAATCCTGAGGATCTCTCGATCCTCAGGATAACTTAATTTATCCATGTTATTGTAATATATAGAAGCTGATGAACAATAGAGACATATCCAAGAAATTCAATCAAACATTCAGATCTCTGATTTACTCTGTATAAGCAGTCTGTTGTAAATGATTTACCATTTATGGAGTTAATGAAAGATTTGAGCATTTTAATCATCTTTGCGTACTGAGTTTTTAGCAACAGTACCTTTTGAAGGTCGTGGTCCCAGTCGGAAAGAAGTTACTGTCTCATTTGTAATCGTATCAATTCTATTTTAGTTCCGTGATTTAAATTTTCTTGCAACAGTTAAGATAAATTCGTGAGTGCATTGATTATTTTATGAAATGGTTATGTTGTTCATTTGCAGAATATAGATGTTTCAATTAAATATTGTCGATTGTTGTTCCATTTCCAATTACTGTTAGTTTATCGTTCAAAGATTCCTTTCATTTTCGCATTTACTGTTCCTTTTATGAAATTTGCATTTGCTGTTCCTTTCTCTTAAATTCACATTTGTTGTTCCTTCTTGATTTTACAGTAATTCACTGTTCTAGTAGGTTAAATAATCATTGATAGATTGATTCCTTCAGTATTTTCACAGATTAAATTACTATTTCTTAGTTAGATGAATTCAACAAATTAATTAGTGTCTTTGATTCACAGTGTGTTATTAATCAGATTACAATTCTGTCAAGTGAGTTATCAGTTTTAGAGTTTTTTATGAATGAGTGAAGAACTTGATTATTGCAGTAATTTAGATAGAATCAGATTTTCTTTAACTAAATTATCTACACGATTTGAAACCTCTACAACTATCTGCACAGACTTTGCGGAAATTCTTAAAAGAGAAGATGAACCCTCGATTGATAAATTAATGTCAGACTAAGGCTATTTTTAGGACATCTTTAGAGCCCAACATTTTTGCGCCGTTGCTAGGGAGAATGTCAAAGGTAGCATAGGTTGCATCTCCGAGAAAGGGGTATTGAAAACAGAAGGTAAGTAAGAAAAAAGTAAAATGCTTGTGCCAACGCCTACCTTCAGTTGATGCATAGAGGTTAAATAGGTGTATATAATTTGTGTCCATGTGTATGACTAAGAAGAAAGAACCTGGAAAATTAAAACCCCCACCAAAAACTACAAAATCCTAGGGCCTGGTGGCCCCTGGAAGAAGCACTTTTATAAACGAAATCATCCAAAAAGATGAATCTCAAGCCTCAGTTGGACCTCGAAAAGGTTCTACCCAAATCCTTCAAGTAACAAATTCACCAACTGTAGCTCATGTTGAGGTTCATAGAGGAACTGAAGGGACTGAAAAAATATTCCAAAATACACATACTCCACTATCCAGTCCTTTAGATGAGGGAAATTCTTGTAATTTGAAAGTTGGAGAAGGGGAGACCAGTGGGGTTCCTAAAGAAAACCCACCACCACCTAAACCTGGATCTCCTGTGATTCTGATAGGAGAAGGAACATCTAAAATCCTAGATAGAGGAAGCATGATTAAATCTCCCAGAGGACCAAGTAATCAACCACCCCGAATAGAAAACCTAGACCAAGAAATCCATGAAGGCTATTGGAATATCTTCAACCAAATGGCACAACAAAACTCACTGTGACCCCAGAATTACACTTTGGAATATCCTATAGTTGATCTGGTTGCTAATGCCCCAATAAAATCCATTCCACTACATAATCTTCCAACCTTCAACACATTAATCTCAGAGGACCCTGATGCATTCTTATTCGAGTTTGATGTCCTGTGTAGAGGTTATGACTACACCTCTGAACCCCAGAAACTGAAGCTATTTCCTTCTACTTTGAAAGGAGAAAACTTACGATGGTTTATGGGATTAGGAGGAGGAACTATAAATTCCTGGGATGAAATGAAACAAGCCTTTCTTATGAAATATCAAGACTATTGTAGAACCAGGGATTTAAAAGATGAAACATTTCAAATGACTGCAAAAGAAAATGAAACACTAGAAGAATACGTTGAAAGGTTTCAATATAACTTGCAGAGATCACCTTACGGTACACTACCAGGTGAGTTACTTAAAGCCACTTTAATAAAATGCATGAAGGATGAATGGGTAGAAACATTGAATTTAATGGGGAAAGGTGACATTTATTAAGAAAATTATGATAACATTATCCAATTGTGCATCATGTGTTCATGTGGAAGTACACAAACCATATCGAGAATACGGGCTCCCCTCACCAAAAATAGAAACATTAATAGTGCGGGTGTCACCCGAGAAGAAGTTGGTAATCTTTTAGAAAATTTTAAATCAAATATTTTGAGTACTCTTACTACACAATTGGATGTTCTACATGTTAAATAGAAGCAAGTAGAAGAAGAATAGTCATTGGCCATATTTTTTCGATGATGTAGAAGGAAAAATGGTTCGAGGGAGTGTCCCTTGGATGTGGTTTGGATATGCACAATCTGTTCTAAAGACCATGCCACAAAAAAATTCCCATCACTTCCAGGACTAAAAGTTGTCTTTAAAGAAGAATACGAGGAAACAAAATCAATATATTTGACGGCTCAGCATCGCCAATGGCAAGCTCGACCCCCAGGTATGCTACAAGACCCTTCTTATTTATTTTTTGGGTAGTATAATCAACAATGTAATTCTGGAAACTCATGGCAAGGCCAACCATTTTCTAACCCCACTTGGGAGTCCCAACAATATTCTACTGCACCCTAGCCAAATCAACCAGCTACTAATCCCGCTTGGTCTAACCCAAAATACCCTACCCCATTTTGGCAGAATTCAAATAACAACCCCTATCCTTCACAGTGGACTAATATAGCTACCCAAGCCCCAAATTGGAATCAAAACTGGCAGCGCCCCATGGGAATGACCAATCATCCCATGGGAATGGATCCCCAAGCTTAACCCACTTTACAAGCTCCACTTCAATTACCCCAAAATCCTCAACTTTAAATGCACCGTCAATTACCAGCTCAACCCAACCCAAATCCTAATAACAGACCAGCCCAACTCATGCAAATTGTTGAAAATTTGGAGGGTGAGACCAACTTTGTGGGGTGCAACGAATGACGGTTGATATCATGGTGTATAATTTATCTCGAGGAAAGTAACTTTCATCAAGAATAGGAGAATGAGAACAATATACAACCAACAATAAAACCATTGTCTGTGGTCATAATAGAAGAGACATAACAGGGGAAAAACACAGTCAAGCAAAAAAATCTTGATGTAATTCCTCCTCCCCCATTTCTTGAGAGGATAATGATAGAAAAACCAGCTATATATCCTAACTTTGATATCGTCGGGGAACAAAAAAACTGTGTGTTAAAATTCCACTCCTCCAGGCTTTACAAGACATCCCAATTTATGCAAAAACAATTAAGGAATTATGTGGAAAGAAGCCCAGAAGGAAAACTAAGAACCCATCAACCATTCATGTGGTAGGAACTTTGTTCGATCTTATTTTAGGCAAGCAGGAGCCGGTCAAGTACACAAACCCAGGGAATCATGTGGTAACAATTCAGATACAGGGTTGTTCTTTTCCAAATACACTGGTGGATTTGGGGGCAACCATCAATATTTTGACCATCAAGACCTGTAATATCCTGGGTATCACCTCCTTCAAACCTACTTCAATTATTTTAGAATTGGTTTATAGATAGGTGGTTAAACTAGTGGGAACATTACAAGACATAACAATCTCGGTCGACTCTTGGGAATACCTAGCTAATTTCCTAGTTATCAACCCAAGAAGTAGACTTGATGGACACCCATTGAAATTGGGACGACCGTGGCTAGTAACAACAGATGCATACATAGGATTTCTCACATGAAACATGACTATTTCTAGAGGAGGTGCTACAAAGAACCTTATCTTATATCGTCCAACTAAACCAAGTCTGTTTATCATACACTACTACATATGGGTGGATTATTCCACGAAAAGTTTCCACACTTCCACTAGTTTCATCATTTTTTTAAACAGGGTGGGATTTTCATCAATATTGCCACGAAAGTTCATTGCAATATCCACAAAAATCTTAAATTAACATAGTTTGGATTTTCGTCGCTATAGCGACGAACTTTCGTGGCAATAGAGACGAAAATTTTGCCTGTTTCATTGGTTCGTGTTAACGGCTAGTTGACTATTTTATCTATATATACATGACTTTAAGAGACTTTGCGACACAATTGCTATAGTTGCGACACTGTTATTGGATTTTGTTTGAGCTGTTTATTTTTCTCGTCACCCACTGGTTGAACAAATCCAATTCTTGATCTACATAGCTCGGATTTTGAACTTGCAAGGTTAGTATGTTATTTTTTATTGATGTACTCATTTAACTTTCATTTAGCTTGTTTTTTCCTTGAAAATATATTATAATATGTGTAGTACCATATTTCATGTCTTTGGTTTTTGGATCTAGTTAGTATATTCTATGGAAAAGGGTATGTGGATTCCATAATATCCTAGGTTTATTTAATCCACATACCCTTTTCCCTTCAATTGTAGCTATAATCTCTCTCTCTTTTCATTGATAAAGATATGGAATTTCTCTTGAAACTCAACCCTGATCGATGAAATGATAGTAATTGATTGCTATATTCCCTGCTTTAG
>ML783640.1:671964-703020 GCA_009831015.1 Picea engelmannii
AGCTTGGCATACAACTGATGTTCTCTCAACACTTGCAATACCAGTCTTAAGTGATGTTCATGCTCCTCTCCAGACTTAGAATATATAAGTATGTCATCCAAGAACACCATGACAAACTTATCCAAATAATTTTTGAATATTCCATTCATTAAGCACATAAAGACAACTGGTGCATTGGTCAGTCCAAATGGCACCACTACAAATTCATAATGCCCATACCTGGTCCTAAAGGTGGTCTTATGAATGTTTTCTTCCTTGATTCTTACCTGATGGTATCCCAACCTCAGGTCAATCTTTGAGAATATCTTTTGTCCTCTTAACTGATCAAAGAGGTCATCAATTTTGGGTAGAGGATACTTTTTCTTTATGGTATACTTGTTCAGTTGTCAAAAGTCAATACACAACCTCAAAGTTCCATCCTTCTTTTTGACAAAAAGTATTGGTGCTCCCCAAGGTGAAACACTTGGATGTATGTACCCTTTCTTCAACAATTCCTCCAACTGCATTTGTAATTGTTTTAACTTTGGTGTGCTCATTTTGTAAGGTGTTTTTGACACCGGGGCAGCTCCTGGCACTAAATAAATTTAGAAATCTATCTCCCTTCTTGGTGGAAACTCTGGTATTTCTCGAAATACATCTTCAAATTCCTGTAGTATCGAGAAATCTTCAAGACTTGGCCCCTTTGCATTTTCTGGCTCTTCCACATGAGATGCATAAAATTGACACCCTTTTCTAAAACATCTCTTCAGTTATAAGGCTGAAATCTCCCTTATAGAGATGGGTCTTGGAACTCCTTTCACGATGCTCTATTTTCCATCTCCATCAAAACATGTAAATATATTTCTATGATAATATAGGACAACATGATGTTTGTCAAACCAATCCATTCCAATTAGAATATCATAAGACCCCAATGGTATGATATTTAGGTCAGTATTTTTATTCACACCATTAAGACTTATGGAACATCATGTGACCATATCATGGATTCTCCTTTTGGTTCCAGTGCTTAGCTCAAACAAACTTGATTTTCCAAGCTTACTTTTCTCCAAATGTAATCTATCCACTATTTTAGGATCAATGTAACAATGACTTTCTCCATAATCAATCAAAATAGCAACATGATGATTTATGATCTTACCTTCCACCTCAATCATATTGGACTGGTACGCTTCTTGTCAATCATCTAAAGCTACATATATTCTTCCCATATCTTCAACTATTGTATCCTATTGGATGTTGTGCACAGTATTCACTCTGTCCTTTCTATGTGGGAAATCCTTGTACATGTGATATTCTTTGCATCCCCAACATTGGATAGGTGGTCTTCCTCTTTTTCCCAAGGAGTCTTCTTTCTTGTATTCACCCTTAGCATACTGATCTTGATGATTTCTATTAGGTTCATTCCTATGGAAGGGAGGTTTGAATCCTTTCCTCCTTTGATTGGACTTCTCCTTCTTCTTATCCTTCCAATATTTCTACAGGGATTCTCTTCCCTGTCCTTGCTCATATAGGTATTTAGCCTTCCTGATGGCTTCAGTCAAGGTCTTGGGCTCATCATACCTAATATTTTATTTATAAAAGGTTGGTAGTCCACTCAAAAATCTATGTATATTTACCTTTTCATCGTTTATAAACCCAACATATTTTAACAATCCCAAGAATTTCTTCTCATATTCTGCCATAGTCATGCTTCCGAGCCTGAGTTCAAAGAACTCCTACATTTTCTTGTCATAGAAATTCTTTGAGAGGTACTCCTTCTGGAAGTACTTCTTGAAATTCTTCCAAGTGATCCTACTCTCATTAATATGTCCAACTTGCTTCAGTGGATCCCACCACATTGCAGTTTTCCCGTGTAAATGGTAGGTGGAAATCCTGGCTTCTAAGTTTGAAGAATAGTTATGCAATTGAAAATATCTCCTAGTCCAAGAAAACATGCTTCGCCATCATCTTCCCTTTCTCTTTCACCATCAAAGGAGGGTGGCTTAAGATTCCTCAACTCTCCTTGCAAACTGTCCACTTCTTGTCTCCTTCTCTGGTGCCTAACAAGAGACACCTCTGGACTGCTCATGGGATCTTCCGATGTATAAAAATTTCTTTCTGAGTAAGGAAGTGAGTGGTGTCTATGCATTCTGCTGACACTTCTCGAATAACCAACTCTTCCATGATCCTCTCTTCTTTCACAAAAACTTCTTTCCTCCTCTTTTTTTGAGTTTGATCCCTTCTTCGTTTGCCTCTGCAACCGATTTAAGCTCTGCAACACTCGAGGATTTATCTGATTTTTCTCTCTCATTAGTCTCTCATGTATTATTTGTAGCTCTGTACTTCTATTTTTAGTCTTCTTATAGTTTCTATTAATGTTTCCTTCTCCCCTTTCCCCTTGCGTCCATTGGAATCTGTCCCTGTATTACCAACTCTGGTACTCTGGCCTTCGGCCTCCTTATCATGGATGGAGGCTCCCTCGCCTTCTTCCATTTATTCAATGTGCATTCTGAGCTGATATGTTTAAACCCCTTAATTATGAAAAATGTGCAAGTGGCCATTTTGTTAGAATTATGCATATGATAAGCAAAATTTGTCAAGCCATGTTACAGGTCTCCTTTTTTTTTCAATTCACGAAGAACATAGATGTATCCATTTTCATCATATAAAACTTCCATGTTATCCTTTAGCCGATGAATAATTCAATTATGCACATGCACTTCTTTCAAACCACCTTCCCAGGTGACCACGACTAGAAACCGCAACTAAATCCTTCTTGGCATTTTTTTGTCTTGAAAACAACCAATTCGGCCATTAGCCCTCCTTCCCTCAGCTCTCAATTGCATGTGACCCCGGTCATGACCCTACGCTTAGCTGAAAAAGAGCTTGTCCATAGCTTCGAGACTTCTGAACTTTCATCCAGGACCAGATCAACGGTCCTCATAATCATTCGTGATCAATTATTGAAATCCACTTCTGGACTCTGACCTTCAGAAGTCTCAACTTCCCTCGGTTGCTTTCTCCTAGAACACTTTTACCGGGAATTCATGATCTGTAGATGCGTATCCTCCTGAAGATCCATGACTCTAAATTGCTTTGGCTTTTCAGGTTTTAGGAGTTTCAAACTCTCCTCCTTCGCTTCCTTCTAGAGTGATTTCACCCAAAGTTGACGATCCATCGACACATGTCTCTTACAGATCAACGACTGTGAATTACTTCAGCTCTTCAGGCTTTAGGACTTTGGGAGTTTCCACACTAGCGAACTTCCAATTCTCCCGAACTCTGAATTCCCAAACTAACAAATCTGCCAACATGTGTCTCCTTTATCAGATGGTTCGTATTAACCCCAGACTTTGGGACTTCGGGAGATACTGCTGCATAGATCAATGGTTCTTGTTGTTTTAAGAGCAATGGTCCTCAATTACTTCGGGACTTCTGGTAAGTCTTTCCCTAGTGCTTCGCTCTGCAAAACCTTCTGAAGTACTAAGTCTTCGAAGTGAGAGATCTGGTGTTGCGTGTCCTTGTTGATGGACGATCCAGATGAACTTCGGGCTTCAGGCCTTCGAGAGTTTTGGATTTTCGCATCTATATTTCTTTCGAAGTGGTTATCCACCGAAGTGCAAGATCTCCTGCCACATGTCCACCTCGATCAACAATTTGAATCTACTTTGGCTCTTCAGAGTTTCGATGTTCGATCACTAACATGTCACATCACTTAATTCCTTTCAATTTGTGGGGGCACGCATCGGTGGTTTAGAGTAACCCACCTTTCACCCCACAATTCTTCCAACGCTGACATGTAACCCCTTATTGAAACTATGGTTTGGATTGCAGGACCGCCTTGGGGAATTAACTCCCATGTAACTTGGCTCTCTGCAATTCCTCCTGGCCATTGATCTCTCTCCCCAATGGGGTTTGGTGGTTGTGACTTAACCTTTGCTTCGCTTTGATTGGATGACTCTTGCTCACCTGCCCTCCAATCCAATGATCTCGTATGTCTCTTGATCCCATGGTGGAGATCACTCCCGAATTTGAAGGGGATGATCATGGACCTTTGAACCCTTACAAAGGACCTTGTGATGTTCTAGCTACTACATATATTCTGCAATGCCATTCCTCCTAAGATTTTCAACTTCACTGTCAGAATTCAATCTCGATCACGAGACTTTGACCAACAGACCCAGACCATACTATCCCAGTGTTTGAACTAGAAGCTATGATACCAATATGTAACATACCCAAACACCCACAGGCTGGGGTACACCACCTTCAAGCCCACCCTTGGAATTATTTCTCTTACCGATACCCTTTTAAATTAGTAAGGATGCCTAAAATAAAAGGGATTAAACGAAATGCACAAAAATAACTAGCAGGTATGCATATTCTAAAGATGTAATCAAATGATAAATAAATACACAACATAATACATTCATATACAGGTAGATGATACCATAACAGAGAGAACTTATCTTTATAAAAGAAGACACCAACTGGCTGCAGACCAAGGATGTTCCACCCAACTGTAGACACTATTGTTCCCAAATATCAACAACAGTGTCACCCCTGAGCTAGGGATATTGATGCAACCCCCCTACTCCCCCATAGGGCTACACAACCTCCCGGTAAAGGATCTCCAGTTCTTGAGTCAAATGACCCTCTAAAACCTTAACAGTCTCCTTTTGTATCTAAACAAAGGCCCTTCCGACTTCCTGGTGCAGGTCTGATAGCACCTGCAACATTCCCTTTCACTTTGCTTTAAAATCTCATAGTACTGAGCGTTAGCTCCTTTTCGACTAAGCCCCCTTTGATATGACCTTGGGTGACGCCTTCTTGTGACCACATGATTGCAAGCATGACCAATAGCTGTTTGGGATCAAACTTATTTTTGTCCCGCAATTCTCCTCGACTCCCCACGTATCCCCTTGGAAAAACCACGATATGGATTGTGGCCCACCCTCAATGTTTTAAAGTCCTCACAACTTCTGTCCCCACAATGCTTCGAGATCGTCGATCTCACGATCTTGATGATACTGTCTGAACAAATGGTTCATATATATTCTTTTCAAATCTATGGACCAGATCTTCCCTTTTTTGATCAACGGTTGGGATCTCTTCATGATTCCGGAGTTCAAACGTTTGAAATCTCAAACCTCGCTTTCCTCTGTACTTCATACTCCCAGAACTAAAGATCTGTAGACACTTGTCCTGATCAATCAACAATCCTACTTCCACTTTGGGTGTTTGACCTTTCAACTCAGATAAACGGTCTTGTGACCCCCTTCTCAATCGATGGTCGATACCTCCTTCGGGTCTTCGGAGTTCTAAGATCTCAAATATCAAACTCCAACCTTCTTTCTAATGCCTTTCATCCAAAGGATATAGTCCACTGACACGTTTCTAATTAATCTGACGATCAAGGATTACTTCGGGTCTTTACCCAGAGTACATTGATTTATGCCACGTCTCTCTTAAATCCCACGTCTCTGAATCACTTCGGTACTTTACCTAGAGTTCAAGGATTCATGCCAAATCTCCCTTATATCTATCGGTCTAGATTCACTTTGGATCTTTAGGTTTCGACAATCTCAGATCTCAATTGGAACCCCACTACAGTTTACCCTGAGCTCTTGATCTGTTGACAAGTGTCCCCATGTAGATCAACGACTCTCAACTCTTCGGCTATTCAGGCTTTAGATGTTTCAACCCTTCATCTTTTCCTTCCTCTGGATCTCACGACCCACTGACACATATCCTCTTGGATCTAACAGTCCATATTCTCTCTGGCCCTTCGACTCTCCACACTTCAAAAATCTCAAGTTTCAAACTTCTCTCCTTCTGGACTCACGATATATGATGGCTCATATTCTCCCTGGGTGATCCGATGCTTGAATCTTACCTCGAACAATCTGACAACTCATATCTCTTCCTGTTGATCGGATGACTGAGATTCTACTTTGGCTTTCTGGCTCTTCGGGCTTCGAAAATCTAAAGTCTCAACCTTGATCGGTTCTCTCTCCTGAATGTGTGAAGTGCTAAGGCTCATGCATTGTACTTTGATCAAATGGATGCTAAACTTCACACAATGATCCAATGACCACTGTCGCTCCTCCTCCCGAGCTTCTGATTTATTCTGACTTAGAATATTTACCAGTATTCAAAGGTTTTGAACCTTTTCTCCTCCTTATGAGTCTGACTCTTGGATCTTTTCAACACTTCTGAAAAATGTTATCTCTTTTGATATTGATCCTTAAAGGATTCCGACTTCCCACGCATTCCTTGCGTTCTCTGGATTTCGATAACTCAGATTGAAGTATTTCTTGAAAATAAATTCTTCTCGCCCACCTGGCATTCCTCTGTTCTGGTTCTTCGACGCTTGGTCGTTTCTTGACATTGTGCACACCTTGCACCTAGTATAAGTTTCCTTTGTTCTCTCTAAACTCCTCTGAGACAATCTGAGACTCAATTGACGCACTCCTTGTGTTCGGGATGCACACCTTGCATACGAGTTTCAGAAGAGAAACAATTGAAACTAATCCAGTTTCTTCACAAAATCATACTGTCAACTTCTCGAATGATCATACATGAACAAAAATGAAATAAATCACATACACATAATATAACATTCATTCATACATCAAATGAACATAGTCCAAGGATTTGGGACAATTCTGTCTGTTCTATTCATTCATGAAAACAAATTACATATCTTTCTTCTACTCTATTATGTTCTACTGATCTCTCTAATATCTATCTCATCATCTTCTAATCTCATAATCTCACAATCTACTTTTACAATGTAACAACAAACTATATAAGGACCGGATCCACGAGCTCCTGTTGTCTTGTCTGCAACCTATCCTATCAAACTCTTAGTGGTTACCTACTTAGTCCTATTACAATAACTAACAGTTATTGCCAGATAAGAGCCAACACTCAATATATGAAACCCCTTACAGTCCTTCACGACTTTACAAACATGACATATTTAAAAATGCTACTTTCAAAAATATCTCAACAACTCGATTTAATTCTGAGTTAATTTCTGATTTGAACTTTGTCATGTTGAGATATCGTTCCTTTGCCTTGATGCTTGCGTTTTAAATTTGAAGGCGATGCTCCTGCATCATACTCCTCTGGTTAAAATTTTCATGGACTCCTATCCATGAGCTCCTCCACTTTTTTTCCATGCTTCAAAATATCAGGTTCTGTGACCCAACTTGCATCTTCCATTGGATGATCTTTCCACTTCACTAAATATTCAAGATATGTCTTCCTCCTGGTCTTTCCATCTCTCTTTTCAATGATTTTCTCCATCTGAGTTTTTTCTGCTGTGGGAAATTTTTCTTCTCACTGAACTTATTTTTTCTCATCTGATTCTCCTGCCTCATCTCTCCTTTAAGGATACAGGTCTTCAACATTGAATATCAATGATATCCCAATATTGTCTAGAAACTCAATTTCATAAGCATTGGCTGCGAATTTTTTGAGAATCCTGCATTGCTTTATCTTCTTGATATTCAACTTGTTATACGTTCCCCTTGGGAACCTTTCTTTTCTCAAATGAGCTAAATCTTCATCTCCAACTTTGAATTGGACTTCTCTCCTCTTTTGATCAGCTCTGCTCTTATATTTCAGGCTGTTGTTTTGTAGTTGTTCTCTGGATCTGTCATGGAGTTTCTACATTTCTTTTACAAAATACTCTGCTCTAGCACTTTTGAAATCATCTTGATTCAGATCTCTCAATTATGTAATCCCTCTTGGATATATACCATACACAATTTCAAATGGACTTTTTTCTGTGCTCCTATTCACTGAATTGTTGAATGCAAATTCTGCTTGTGCTAGAATCTGATCCCATTGACGACCTTGCTCAGTGACTAAACTTCTCAACAATTTTCCTAGAATTCTGTTTACTACTTCAGTCTGTCCATCTGTCTGAGGGTGATATGCTGAAATAAAGGACAAGTTTGTCCCTAGCCTCTTCCATAGATTCCTCCAAAAATGTCCTACAAATTTGGTGTCGTTGTATGAGACTATGCTTCTAGGTAATCCATGTAGTCTCACTACTTCTTTGAAAAACAAATTGGCTATGTGCGAAGCATCATTTGTTTTCTGGCATGGTGTGAAATGTGCCATTTTTGAAAATATGTCCGCCACAACAAATATGGAATTGCTCCCTTTCTGAGTTCTAGGCAATCCCAAAACAAAATCCATATTGATTGCATCCCATGACCTTTCTGGAATTGGTAATGGCTGATACAGACCAGTGTTTTGTTGTCTTCCTTTTGCATACTGACAAATTTTTCATTTGTTCACAAAATTTTTCACTTCTGCCCTCGTGCTTGGCCAATAATACGAATTACTCAACCGTGCAAACGTCTTATCATGACCAAAATGTCCAACTAAATCTCCACTGTGTTTCTCTTTCAATATATTATCTCTCATTGATCATTTTAGTATGTACAGTTGGATTCCCTTGAATAGTAATCCATCCAGGATCAAATATTCAGTCCATGGGCTTCTGTCTCCCAACAAAGGATTTTTGCATGCCTCATAATCTTCCTTGAAATCTACATATTCTCGATACATATCCTTGAGGTGTTCAAACCCTAAGGTCTCCACTTGGAATTCTTGTACAATCAAACTCCTCCTGCTCAAAGCATATGCAACTTTGTTAGCAGTTCTAGAAATATGTTTAATAACAAAAGTAAAATTTTGCATAAATTCTACCCATTTATCATGTCTCTGATTCAACTTTTCTTGCATAGTAATAAATTACAAAGCTTGATTATCAATGTACAAGACAAATTATTTAGGAATTAGATAGTGTCTCCACTTCTTCAAAGCTTGAATCACTGCACAAAATTATTTTTCATATGTGGAATAATTCTTCTTGGTGTCATTCATCTTCTCACTGAAATAAAAAAATGGCCTATTATCCTGACTCAAGACTTCTCTAATAACTAATCCACTTGCATCACATCTCACCTGAAATGTTTTTCCAAAATCTCCTAAGACCAATATTGGTTGTTTTGTGATCTTCTCTTTCAACACTTTGAAACTTTTTTCAGCTTCCTCTGTCCAACTGAAAGACATGTGTTTCTTCTTCACAGTGTCCAACATGGGTGCACATATACCACTTAAATTTCTGATAAAATTTCTATAAAATCTTGCTAACCCATGAAAACTTACCTCAAATATGATGCTTGGTGATGGCCATTCTCTGATTGCTTGTTGTGGGTGGGAAATCCACCTACGGACTAGCATTAAGGGTTCGATAATGCATGCAAAAAATGACCTAAAGTCTCCTACTTTTTACCAACATCCCAATCATAATCCCCATTATTCATATGCAAATACAAGGTTAAAAAGATCAAGTTACTGTACCTTAGTTTCTGTGTTTGATGTCGATCCTTTAACGTTTGGTCACTCTTTGACTGCAAATCTCCTCCCAATGTTGACCTGCATTCACACAAAGACAAACAAAGAACTCCACATGCATATGATATATGAACTAATGGGTTAGAGATTCTATCAAAATATAATCAAATTCAAATATTGACAATCTCATATGGTGGGACGGGAAAAGTACTTCTTTTATTAATCTCACAAGAATACCTTACAATAGTGAGATCGACCACTGCTTCTCGAATCTAGTCCTGGGATCCTCTTCAACTGTACTCCAACTACTTTCATATATGATTCTCTTCACACAATGGTTGCAAAAGGTTGGGACAAGAGGAATGCAAAATCGAGTAGAGTTTCTTTACTCTTATTTTTCTCTCTCCAAATGGGACTCCTACCCCTTCTTTATAGGATAGAAAGGGATAGGTATTTGGTCGAGTGATCAGATATGGGTGGTGATCCAAGTGGATATCAGTGGCCACCCACCTTTTCCAGCTGGCTCAAAACAACTTTCTAGCAATTTTGATAATTTACTATTTTTAGTAGTTTTTCGGGTCTTGAACTTCCGGAGCCGTTTTGAGGCCCTAAATGACATTTTTTGGGGTATGTTGCATTTGCAAAACTTCATTAAGAGTTTTTTTGAAAATTTTGTATTCCTTGGATAGATCTTTCCAACGGGCTATCATATGCCTAAAACGGAGATCGTATGCAAAAGTTACGACCCCCGGGAAGTTGATGTACTGACTTACCCAAACGGGGCCCACATGACTTTTGGCATTTCATCTCCTAGGGTTAGGTTTTTGGATGTTTAGGGTTTTTGAAAATCCTATTTATTGTAAAAAGGCCTTGAGAGCCTCATTGTAATCATCTTCTTGTGAATGAGCGCAACCATCACATCTCTTCTCAGAGATAAGTCGCCACCATTCCAGCAAGCTTGTTTTCCGCTGCATTTTATAGTTTTAGCTTATTTCCTTATTGGATAGAAAACCAATTTTAATGTATCTCTGTTATTTTTTGTTAGGCATCTGGTAATAATCTGTATTCATTTCATTTTTCTCATAAAATCCAGATCAGGTGGTCAAACAATTTAGTTAGCTTACCCAAAACTGTGTGTTCCATCTGCAACTTTCCATTTTTCATGCTTTTTAGGTATACGTTGGTTGTAGTGGGTCAATTAGCGTACACACGCATGAAGTAGTGGATAAGGGAGCATATTCCCTCAAAAAGGGTGTTTTTTAAGAATTTGTTCAGTAGTGGCTTGGCAAAGAAGGCAAATGAGATGGCCTGATGCCAGGTAAGCATGTCTGGTGAAATTTAGGGTTATAACAGATGCCTCCTAATGTGTGAGGTCAGAAGAGCATATGATGGACGAAATACATTATCAATCTTCACCAACGTACCAAACAAGTGAGCCTAGGGACCAGAATTCAGGAGGTGCCATCTACAAAATAACAATTTTCTCACTGAGGCGGGCATACCCATGCTCAGGATGAAATAAAATCATGGCTTCCAACCAAATACACTGCAGATCCATGTCATATAACTATATAAAGTGTAGCCATGAGCAATACATAATGGATCTACATTTTAAAATAAAAAAAGATATACATGCATAGTATCCATCTTCCAGAAGCTGATAAGGCCTGATGGCTGGAGATGAGGTCTTCAGATCTCGAGCAACAACTTCAAAATCTTCATAACTCAGGTAGGAGTGTAATATGTGTGTACAAATGCACTACCTATAGGTCTTTGACGACTCATCGGGAACAAACTAGAGGATCTTGATGATCGGAATGAGGGCTTCATTGATTTCAAACAAAGACTTGATTGGGATTTTGGGATGGTCGGGCATGAGGGAAAGAGACAATCTGTAGAGGGGGTCGACTCAATCTTGGTAATAACTTCCCTTGGAAAATAGCATGGCAAAATATGAGACTCAGGAATCATGATATTTTGACATACGTTCACGATGCAGGAGGCACCACAAACTCTCCATATGTTTAGAAGAATAACCAAACGGAGGAGGACACAACTCTATGTAGTGAGAACAGCTTCCTAAGGTCATGTTAAACCCCAGGGATTGATGAACAAAAGAAAGGATGTGCTTTGTCCAAGGGTGACTCATTGTGTTTCCAATAAAAAGAAAATACTTTTCCCTTCCTCGTTTTGGGGTATATTTGATTTTTTTTTGTCTTTTTCAATAATTTTGGAAATCTTGAAAAAGAATAAAAGAATGCTACGTTACAAAGGAGGATCGAGTGTCGCAGACATACTATTTCCAAGCACATAGAACACATGGATTCTCAGGGCAAAGGGACATATGTAGGAAAAGGACACTTGGGAAAAATCCTCCATGGGACAAAGGTGTCAAGATGCAGAGGTAAAGTGCTACATGGCTTGTGTATAAGGCATGCTTCAGATGGTTCAGTTGAGAGCAACATGGAGCCAAGATTAGGTCAAAGATGCAGGTATGCAAAAACAATTAATAAGACACATAATGGTAACATCCTTCGATGTAATTTTAATGAGCCCAAAGAAGGTAAGATCGACGGTTTTTCATATTTAGAGAGTCTGAAAAGGCGTAAAAGGAGTCTCCATTGGGGTACCTTTTTCGAAGGTAGTCTAGTTGGTTCGAAAAAGGGGTAAATTAGCATCGAAAAGACGTCTATTCAAAACCATTTTAATGAGTGTGATAAAGACAAGATCACTCGAATTTTTTTTCATATTTAAGGAGTCTGAAAAAAGCTTAACTATGGACTCCGTTAGGAATGTTCTTCTGGACCATTTTAATGAGTGTGAAGGAATAAGGTCACTCGACAATCTTTTCAATTTTAGGGAGTCTGAAAATATCTTAACTATGGACTCTGTGGGGGTTCCTTTTTTGTAAATTTAGTCCTTCAGGCTTGAAAAAGGGTTAAAATCATACCTGAGAATACTCTTCTAGGGAACCGAAGCTCCTAGATTATACCTTTGTTCGTACAATTGACCATTCGGACCGAAAAAGGGGTAAAATATCGTCGGATATTCATGCCTTCAAATTTCAGTTTAGCGATTGTGAAGGTCAACAAGGTTGCTAGGAAATCTTTTCATTTTTAGAGGGTCTGAAAAGGGCTTAAAAGAAGACCCATGGGGGATACGACTCATGTATGAAACTGGTTCAGGTAGAACCCATTGCTAAGCTCAGAACAAGAGTCTCTTCGATAGTCAACTTGGAAAGTCTCCCAAAAGGGAAGAAAACACAAATGACTATGTAATTCCTCCCATGGTATAGAAACCGTAGTCATGGCTTCAAGGATAGCCTCATCTGAAGAAAATTAAAAATCCGAGAAATCACGCAAATGAGGGTCAAAAGTCCCAAAGGGTGAATTAAACTGACCATATTCCATATGACGATGGAGGCTCTAGCTAGGACTGGCAGAGTCTATCAACGAAGAATCACATGCATGAGGGCTTGAGGATCTACAAACAACGATATCACACTCAGAATGACTCTCAAGATCACTTGGAACAATAGGGGGAGGCAAGGGCTACCATGCCCCCATTGGATAAACCAATGGATCAATTGTTGATACTAAGTCTAGAGAAGGAAAACATGATTGCACAGGTTCCTGCTCAGAAGCAATTGAACACTGAGGATAAGATGCCACATAATTAACCCGTGGCGGGGTAGAGTCTACACGAACACTAGGAACATATAAAGGGGTAGTTTGAACTAATGCTGAATTAGGATGGTGGTTATCAGATGCCAGCTGGTCTATAGTGACAATGCTTCCATTGTGAGGGAAATGCATCACCCAAAAGAGAGTAGACACCACAATGTTCATAGCATATACATAATCACGCCCAAGAAGTATATTAAAATCTAACGGGACTTGCACTACTATAACATCAACAAGGACAATATTCGCACCTAACCAGATAGGAAACTGAGGAAGAACCCCCAAATATTCACTAGGGCATCTGTCAAAATCCAACAGTTCATGTGAAGCAGACACAAGCTCGGGAGATCCCAAGACTTTCCAAACCGAGGAGGATAAAATACTTGCAAAGGATCCTTCATCCACAATACATCGATAAATGTTCGTTGAATTAACTTCAACCCTTATTTTAAAGGGTGTAGAGTAAGGAAGACGAGGCTCAAAAAGGTCATCCAAATCAAAGGAAACCATCCTAGGGCTTGGAGGGGGTGTACTCAGAATGAGCAGAATGCCCCCTTGTTCCAAAAGTACTGAACTAGAAATGTTAAGAACATATTCCGTAGACACATTACTGTCTAAGAGAAGAGTGGGATTATCCAAAGACTGCATCGACGTGACCGCTTTCTCAACCAATGGTTGAATAGGATGAGAGACTACATGGTCCAAAGGCACCTCACCCCCCAAAAGAGGAGTGGGATCATCCAATGCCTGCATTGACATGACCACTTTCTCAACCAATGGTTGAATAGGCTGAGAGACTACATGGTCTAAAGGCACCTCACCCCCAAAAGAGGAGTGGGATCATCCGATGACTGCATCAACATGACCACTTTCACAACCAATGGATGAATAGGCTGTGAGACTACATGGTCTAAAGGCACCTCACCCCCCAGAAGAGGAGTGGGATCAGCCGATGACTGCATCGGCATGACAACTTTCTCAACCAATAGTTGAATAGGCTGTGAGGAAACCTCAGAAGACTTAGAATCAAAATATCTTGCAGATAGGGACCACAATCTTTGTACCTCTGGAATGCCAGGGCACAAATGAGTAAGGTGATCTCCCTTGCAAAGATTACAAGGGAACTTAGGCTTACGTCCTATCCATCTAGGTTTCTCAACAGAATCAATGGCCCCAGCATGCTTGGCAGTGGCTGGTTGCACATCTCCAACATGACTTGAAGAGGTTGGTGATGGGTCGATAACATGACTCGCAGAGGCTACAGACCTATTTCCAGTATGACTAGCAAGGACTAGATTTTTTCCCCCAGCATGACTTGTAGAGGGTGGGTTCTTGCCCTCATCATGAATTGCAGAGGCTAGGTGCTTGTCTTCAACGTGAAGTGTAGAGGTTTTCAACCTATCTCCAACATGGCTTGCAAAGGTTGGTGATTTCTTCTTCCTATTCTTCCTCTTTCTACTTCGTTTAGACTTCTGGTTAATAGTAACTATACTTTGACCAGATGCGAGAGAAGGAGGAGGAGAAGACTTTGTTGATGAGGGAACATCAACATTATGCCCATGACATAAAGTGCTTAGCTGGGAAGTGTCAATAGAATTTGGGACATTTGGAATGGTACCCAACCAAACTGGTAATCCCACATTCAACCCAGGAATGTACAAAGTGGCCATCGAATGGATACCAATGTTTTTGAAGAAGGGAAAAGCAAAAGAATCCCCTTGTGAAGGGGCTCCTTGGTTGGTATCACCGAGAAATTTAGCCATGGAGATATTATTCACAAGTTATCCTTCTGTAAGATCGTTCAAGTCCGTAAAATTCACACACACTGACTCTGAAGAAACAATGTTATCAAAACAACGCCTATAAAGAGGCGGCTCCGCGTTTCTAAGAAGAAGAATGAAAAATTCCTCACGACCAATAGAGTGGGAAGTCTACCACCCTCGGTCAGAGACCCAAAGCAATGACTGACTAACTCACTATGGAAAACTAGGGAGCACAGATACGACACTAAAAGTTCCTAAAGGAAAATCAAGTAAACGACTAACTAGTTGGAAGAACAGTTACACCAACCAACACTAGAGCAACTTACCGATGCAAGTGCAACTCGAATATGGAAGCACCCTCTAGGTATACTCTGTAAAGCATGGCCCAATGTCTACCCTAGGTATTGCGGTATACCCCTGCGGTCACCTGTGTAAGCCCCTAAAATAAAGGCAACTAGGTTTCCAGCTCGTGAACAATCACCAGGCGGGTATAGTCGACAGTCGGGTGGACCGCAATGAGCAGGGTATCAATCTCGAAACCTATCAAGGGTATCAAAAGAAGTGTTCTGGAAGACGACTGAGGACCTCGAACGAATTTGAGACCCATGAAGCTCTGTGGAAAATGCGATCAATGAAATCCCAAGACAAGTCCTCTATATGTGTTCTCCACTATGCTTGGTCTGACTTTGGAGGGGTTATCTCTGCTACCTTTCCGCACACGATCTTGTGTTTAGCCCCTGTGTTAGAGGGGGGTCCTGGATAATTTCCATGTTACTGGACTTCTACACTCCTTAGCATAGACTCCTATGTTTATTTTATACCCTTGAAGAGTTTCCTCTCCAACCTAAATCAAGGCTCTAGCCTAATCTAGTTGATGGACCCTACAAACATAAAGTCTAGTAAATTTTAATTAGCGTACTTTTTACTGGCTTGATTTACTCAAAAAGGGTATGGTAGTGCAACTGATGTTCTTAAGAGTCTTGCGAAAAATTAAACTTGTAAGAACACTAGAAAAGAAGGATTATATTTCTTATTTTTCTTTTGAAATGCTTTTAAGATGAGAAGAAAACACAACACTATGCTAATTTCTTTTTCTTTTTCAAATAACAATGTAAGGCAAATGCCAAGAAAGAAAGAGAACTAACAAGCTATTTTTTTTTTTTTTTCTTCCAATCAAAGAAGAAGTAACAAAAGATTCTAAAAGAAAATGATGAATGCACAATTCATCCCCCCCCCCGGCCATGAGGGAATTAATTTTTTTAAATGCAACTCATTTTTCTTAAAATTTCAAGCTAAAATAAGTTAAAAAAGCTAGGAAACACAAGATTTTTTTTTTTTTTTTTAAAGAAAGCTATGCTGAGGTCAGACCTAGGCTACAGACTGCTATAAAAGAGACCAGGGCTAGATCAAGAAGACCCCTGAGAAGTATGACTTCTGACAGGGAAGAGGATGACTACCTCTTCTTTCCAAAAGATCTTCTCAACATAGGCATGCTACTGACACTTCAGCAGCCAACGTATGTACGTGGTTTGTCTAAAGGAAATGTGTGTATGTACATGTGTAGGCCCACTACATGCCATGTGCACCTTTATAACTTCTCAAAAAAATGAAAAACAAGCAATCAAGCACTGGTAGGGAGTACTGGTATTGAGAACCAGAATCCCTTGAAGACACAAAAACTTACTTTGATAGAAAAAGATGCAAGGAAACTTTGTTAAAACCAAGCTAATATGAGGTTATACCTAGGCTACAGAATGCAACAACAAAGACCAGAACTAGATTCAGAAAACCCTTGAGAATGATTACTTTTGATAGGGAAGGGGATGATTGCCTCTCTTTAAAAAAACATTCTGGACTCAGACATGCTACTGATCCTTCAACAGCCAGCGTATGTACGCGGGTTGTGTGAAGTCAGTGCACGTGTATACGCGTGTGGGCCTTCTACAGGTCGCGTATACCTTGGTGGCTTCATAGAAAAAGAAAAATAAGTCAAGCAAAGAAAGTAGGGAGTATTGGTACGGAAGACTAGAATCCCTACTAGCTCAGAATCTTGCAGAAACTCAGAAAAAAGGTAATAAAACCAATTTAAAACACCCAACAAGTATCCCCAGAAATCCCTAGAGACTCCCCAGTATGGTCACCAATTCTGTTGTGGGTGGGAAAGCCCCCTACGGACTAGAGTTAAGGGTTCTGTAATGCATGCAGAAAATGACCTAAAGTCTCCTACTTTTTACCAACATCCCAATCATAATCCCCATTATTCATATGCAAATACAAGGTTAAAAAGATCAAGTTATTGTACCTTAGTTTCCATGTTTGATGTCGATCCTTTAATGTTTAGTCGCTCTTTGACTGCAAATCTCCTCCCAATGTTGACCTGCATTCACACAAAGACAAAGAAAGAAGTCCACATGCATATGATCTATGAACTAATGGGTTAGAGATTCTATCAAAATATAATCAAATTCAACTATTGACAATCTCATATGGCAGGATGGGAAAAGTACTTCTTTTATTAATCTCACAAGAATACCTTACAATAGTGATATCAGCCACTGCTTCTCGAATCTGGTCCTGGGCTCCTCTTCAACTGTACTCCAACTACTTTCATATATTCTTCTCTTCACACAATGGTTGCAAAAGGTTGGGACAAGGGGAATGCAAAATTAGGTAGAGTTTCTTTACTCTTATTTCTCTCTCTCCAAATGGGAACCCTACCCCTTCTTTTATAGGCTAGAAAGGGCTAGCTATTTGGTCAAGTGAATGACTATGGGTGGTCAAACCATTTATTTAACTTACCCAAAACTATGTGTTCCATCTGCAAATTTCGATTTTTCATGCTTTTTAGGTATACGCAGGCTGTAGTGGTTCAGCCAGCGTACACACGCATGCAGTAGTGGAGCAGGGCACGTATGCCCTTAGAAAGGGTGTTTTTTAAGAATTTTTTCAGTAGTGGCTTGGAAAAGAAGGCAAATGAGATGGCCTGATGCTAGGTAAGCATGTCTGGTGCAATTTAGGGTTATAACATTGCTCTCACCTTTTCTGGATCCATCTTCAATTCATTTGAAGAGATTATGAAACCCAAGTATATGAGTTCCTTCTTCATAAAAGAGCTTTTCTTCAAATTTATCAACAACTTCTCTTGCTGCAACTTTTCCATGACTGTTGTCAGATGTCTTAAGTGTTCTCCTTTTTTCTTATTTAAGATTAGTGTGTCATCCAGATATACTATGAAAATTTTTCCTATGAAGTCTTTCAATACTTCATTCATTAATCTCATAAATGTGCTTGGTGCATTTTTCAACCCAAATGGCATGACCAACCATTCAAACAATCCTTCATTTGTCTTGAATGTTGTTTTCCATTCATCTCCCTCTCTCATTCTTATTTGATGATATCCACTCTTAAATTCTATCTTGGAAAATAGCTCTCTCCACTCAAATAGTCCATCAAGTCATCCATCCTCGGTAAAGGAAATATGTACCTAATGGTTATCTTGTTGATGGCTCTAGAATCTGTACACATTCTCCATCCTCCATCCTTCTTTGGACTTAAGACAATCAATATTGCACATGGGATTAGGCTTTCCCTCACTAAACCTTTATCCAACAACTCTTGGAATTGATTTTTGACTTCCTCATTATCTCTAGGTGTCAGCCTATAAGCTGATTTGTTTGGTAAACTAGCTCCTAGAATAAGGTCAATATGATGGATTATACTTCTAATGGGTGGCAATGAGCATGGTAACTCATCCACTACTATGTTAGCAAAGTTTTCTAACAGTTCTTGGATTTCTTTAGGTAAATATTCCACATAAGTATTTGTAAGGATAACTCTAGGCTTCCTCACTACAACAAACTGTATTTCTTTTTCCTTCTTCACTTCATTCAAGAGTTCCTTCCCACTCATGAGAATTATACTTGAACTATCCTCCCTCTTTTTCTCTTTTCCTTCTATAGGTAATAACATATGTGTCCTACCATTATTTTCTAGAGTATAATAATTCTTTCTTCCATCATGAATAAATTTTCTATCAAACTGCCATGGTCTCCCCAATAAAATATGTCAGACATCCATAGGAATTACATCACACAATATTTCATCCCTATAACCTCCTATCTTAAATTCAACTTGGCATTGTTGACTTACCATGTTGTCCTTATTTAGAACTTCCACCTTTCTCATGGTGACTATGTTGTTTGTCAACTTCATGCTTCGACTTCTGGAACTTTTCTTTGGTTCCCTTACCTCTTCTTGAATTTCCTCCTCTACTTCGTTGGCTTTGCTTCCTAGCCAATTTCTCTTCATCTTTCAAGGCTGCTTGATAAGCATCCTCGACCGTACTAACAGACATCATGCTGATTTCCTCTTGTATTCCATATCTCAGCCCATTAATATACCTGGTTGTCTTTTCATCTTCATTCTCTTTCTATCCAGCCCTGATGTTCAGTCTGTAAAATTCCTCAGTGTACTCTGCTGATAAGCTCTTCTGTCTCAAGTTTTGAAATATTATGAACATATTGATTTGGAAATCCTTCATGATAAATTTGGCTTTCAACTTGGCTACCATCCTATTCCAGTTCTTAATTTTCTTCTTACCATTTCTCCTGCGTTCGTCTTGAATTTCATCCCACCATAGTGCTGCATGAATTTTTAGTCTTGTCACTGCATGCTTCACCATTTTGTCTTCTTCGACATCTTCATAATCAAATTACTTGTCCATATCATGTACCCAATCCAACAATTCTTCAACTTCTAAATTTCCTTCATACATTGGTACCTCTATTCTTTCTCTAGCTCCTATATTTGAAACAACTTTTATCAAGCGATCCTATGCAACATCCTCTGCTACATTTTCTTCGACTTCTATCTCTTCACTCTCATATTCATTGATATCTCCAGTGTCTGGTGATCTTCTCTGTGCTGTTTCCATGGCGTCCAGTCTCATTTGGAGTCACCTCATTTCTTCTCCCATTTATGAATTCTCTCTATGCCTTTTGGGTGGCATGATTTCACTGCATCACCTACAAACAAAAAACAAGTTCTTGATACCACAATTGATACCAACTTACCTCCTTTCTCCTTTTCTTGTTGTCTGCAAACAAACTCAATATCGGCTCTAATACCACTTGATGCAGCCCTCCTACTCCCCCGTAGGGATACACGACCTCCCAGTCAAGGATTTCTGGTTCTTGAGTCAAATGAACCTCTAAAACCTTAACAGTCTCCTGATGTATCTAAGCATAGGCCCTTTCAGCTTCTTGGTGCAGGTCTGATAGCACCTGCAACCTTCCTTTTTGCTATGCTGCGAAATCTCAGAGTACTGAGCGTTGGCTCCTTTTTGGATAATCCCCCTTTGATATGACCTTGGGAGACGCCTTCTTGTGACCACAAGATTACAGGCACGACCAATAGAGGTTTGGGATCAAAATTATTTTCGGCCCGCAATTCTCCTCAAATCCCCACACGTCCCCTTGGAAAAACCACGGTATGGATTGCGACCCACCCTCAATGTTTTAAAGTTCTCGCAACTTCTGTCCCCGCAATGCTACATGATTGTCGATCTATTGATCTTGATGATACTGTCTGAAATGAAGGTTTAGATCTACGCTTTTTGAATGTACGGACCAAATCTACCCCTTTTTGATCAACGATCAGGATCTCTTCATGATTTCAGACTTCAGACGTTTGAAATATCAAACCTAGATTTCCTTCATACTTCAACCTCCTAGAACGGATGATATGTAGACACCTGTCCTGATCAATAAATGGTCCTACTTCCGCTTCAGGTGTTTTACCTTTCAACTCATATCGACAGTCTCGTGACCCCCTTCTCGATTGACGGTCGAGACCTCCTTTGGGTCTTCGGACTTCTGAGATCTCAAATCTCAAACTCCAACCTTCTTCCCAATTCCTTTCATTTGAAGGCTATAATCCACTAATGTGTGTCCACTTAATCTGACAATTAAGGATTACTTCAGGTCTTTACTCGGAGTACATGGATTTATGCCATGTCTCTCTTAAATCCCATGGCTTTGAATCACTTTGGGTTTTACCCAGAGTTCATGTATTCACGGCATGTCTCCCTTAGATTTGTTGGTCCAAATTCACTTCGGATCTTTGGGTTTCAGAAATCTCAGATCTCAAATGGAACCCCACTACAGATTACTCGGAGCTCTCGATCTGTTGACAAGTTTCCTCATGCATATCGATGGCTCTCAACGCTTCATATATTCTGCCTTTGGATGTTTCAACCCTTCACCTTTTCCTTCCTTTGGATCTCACAACCCACCGACACGTATCCTCCTGGATCTAACGGTCCAGATTTGCTCCGGCCCTTCAGCTCTCCGCACTTCAGAAATCTCAAGTTTAAAACTTGTGTCCTCATAGAATCACAATATCTGACGGCTCATATTTTCCCTGGGTGATCTGATGCTTGAATCTTACCTCAAACAATATGACGGCTCAAATTTGTTCCTGCTGATTGGATGACTGACATTCTACTTTAGCTTTCCAGCTCTCCGAGCTTTGGAAATATCAAGTCTCAACCTTGATCAGTTCTCTCTCCTAAATGTACGTAGCACTAAGGCTCGTGCACTTTACTCTGATCAAACGACTGTTGACCTTCACACAATGATCCAATGACCACTGTCACTCCTCCTCTCGAGCTTCTGATTTCTTCCAACTTAGAAAATTTATTAGTCTTCAAAGGTTTCAAACCTTTTCTCTTCCTTATGAGTTTGATTCTTGGATCTTGTCAACACTTCTTAAAAGTGTTATCTCTTCTAAGGTTGATCCTTAAAGGATTCTGACTTCTCATGAACTCCTTGAGTTCTTGGGATTTTGATAACTCAGATTGAAGGATTTCTTGAAAATAAATTATTCTCGCCTATGTGGTATTCCTCTGTTCTGGTTCTTTGATGCTTGGTTGTTTCTTGACGCTGTGCACAACTTACACCTGGTCTAAGTTTCCTTTGTTCTCTCTTAACTCCTCTGAGTCAATCAGAGACTCAATCGATGCACTCCTTGCGTTCGATATACACACCTTTCATATTAGTTTCAGAAGAGAAACAATTGAAACTTATCCAGTTTCATCACAAACTCTTACTATCAACTTCTCAAACGATCATACATGAACGAAAAATGAAATAAATCACATACACAGAATATAACATTCATTCGTACATCAAATGAACATAGTCCAAGGATTTGGGACAATTTTGTCTGTTCTATTCATTCATGAAAATAAATTACATATATTTCTTCTACTCTATTCTATTCTACTGATCTCTCTGATCTCTATCTCATCATATTCCGATCTCATAATCTCACAATATGCTTTTACAATGCAACAAAAAACTATCTAAGAACCGGCTCCATGAACTCATGTCATCCTGTCTGCAACCTATCCTATCAAACTCTTAGTGGTTACCTAATTTTTCCTATTACAATAACTAACAATTATTTCCAGATAAGAGTCAACACTCAATATTTGCAACCCCTTACATTTCTTCATGACTTTACAAACACGACATATTTAAAAATGTTGCTTTCAAAAATATCTCAACAACTCGATTTAATTCCGAGTTAATTTCTGATTTGAACTCTATCATGTTGAGATGTTGTTCCTTTGCCTCCGCACTTGCATTTTGACTTTGAAGGCGATGCTCGTGCATCATATATGAATCCACAAGGATGGTTCCAAAGTGTTGGATTCCCAAACCAGTCAACACTCAAGCTCTCACAGGATTTCCCAGCACTCACAACAATCCAAGTACTCATCTCTCCTCTACCCAACTTGCACCACCCAAGAGAATGGACCTCCACCCTTCTCTGGCACGAAGTCCCTCAGAAGTCCCTTCTCCTTATTTTGGTCTCTAGCGCAACTGGTCCATAATCTCAATGTTAGAACTCTCAGGACTCGCATCTGTGAACAACACTAGACATAGGCCAACGCATCTCAAACATGTAGGCCTCAAGTCATGGCGGGATCACACCGAAGACCACTACAACCAACAATACCATGGCTAAAATTCGATAATTCATTTCCCTTTCCCAAGCCAAGACATGGGTGAGGATGGATCAATGAGTGATAGGTAAGGATGGAATGAATGAGAGAGTGAGTAAGGTAATGAAGGAGTGAATGAGAAAAAATGAGCGACGGATTATCCGCCGAACCCCTCATCAGACCAGAGGCGGGTTTAAGTAATTCTTGGGGAATCAAGAACCTCCTAGCCTTCCCCAATAAGCCTATGTAACTTATCCACCCCCCTTAGACCAAAGAGTAATTAAAATAGGAAATAAATATTTATCCCCTCAAGCCCTCTATTGGCATCGGGGCAGACCCAGGGTTCAACTCTAATAGAAAACCAACAAGCCCTAACTACTGGCCCTTTTGGAAACACCTGTGAATAAGATGCAGTCTTACCCAAAGTAGCAATAGGGGGTTGCAGGACACAGGTGTCTATAACCAGAGGAAATGCAAAGTTATTACAAAACACAACACAAAACAATCTAGATATTCTTTACTACTCTTATGTCCACTTCACAAGGCTAGATATATCTCTTATCTCTAACACAACAATACAATATCAGTATATCAGATAGCAAATAACACAACATCAACCACAAAGAACAACAAGATATACGTGGTTCACCCTCTCCCTAGGGCTATGTCCACATAACTGCGTTTCTTGATTTATTAGATGAAAACATATAGTTCTATCTACACACTTAGCTGCAGATATCTTTCTCTCTTTCTCTCTCTTTCTCTTCCCTCCCTATGTACCCAACTACAGGGTCGATATTCGCACCCAGCTGAAGATCAAGAATATAGACTCAATATTGCTCTCAACAACAATAATCGACAATAACCAACAACAATATGATCATGATACGAACAACAACCAACAATTGAGCAACCCTCTCTATTCTCCTAGACCTTTATTTATACATTACATGACTCTCAGACAACCTTAGACCGAAGCCTAGGTGTCAAAACCCTAGATCCAAAACCCTAGGTCCACTTGACCCGTGTTTTAAGGGATTTTCCAGCCTATCCTTCCTCCTTTTCCGTGAGGTGCTCCAAAGTATGCGTTGGTGTCTTCTTCTGCTTGCTGAGTTTTCCATGATCTATCTTCTTCAACAATTTGTCTTTCTTGATCTTCTCTTCCAACGGCTAGCTTTTCCTTTACTTCACTCCTTCTTTTGTGCTTCTTTAACCACTTCGACGCTTCCTCAGTTTATGTGCCTTCCGCGTAGTTCATACTTTTTCTTTCTTCTTCTTTAATATTTTCTTTCTTCCTTAATACCAAACCAAGGGCCAACAACACCCCAAAACTCACATGTGACTCATCCCGAGTCACTGCAAGATTGAGCCTTCTATATCACTTCGACTGCAGACTACGTGGAGTAGCCTATGATTTCTTCTCTATCCCTCCCCATGTTGTGCAAACTATCTTTTCTGTGTCTAGTACCCAGTTTCAACTGCACCTGGAACCTAGACCCTTCTTCCTTAGTTTTTACTGAGAGCTGCAAGGAAGCTGGTTGTCATAATATAGCTTCAATATACTCCTGTCCACTAAACCATCCTTTCATTCTTCCTTAAGAGTCTTCAACTGTGCAACTCCTCCTTCTCTTACATAGGAAAATTTGAATGGTTTGAGCCAATGTGTCCTGAACTTCCCTGGATGCTTCATGAACTTACTGTCATATAACATTACCAAATATCCTTTCTTAAATTCTTTGTTCTTGATATCTCTGTCATGGTAAGCCTTGTCTCTCTCTTTTTGTACCTGCTGATGAAATCCTGCAATAAGCCCGTCTTCCTCTAGTTCCATCAACTGCGCAATCCTATCTTGGACAATGCCTATGTCATCCATACCTGTAAATGCTGCAATTCTTAAAGTAGGAACCAAATATTCCATAGGTACCACTGCTTCCAGGCCATAAACTAACTTGAAGGGAGTCTGTGTTGTTAAATTTTTGCAAGTAGTTCTATAAGCCCATAACACTGCTGGAATTATTAGATCCCAATCATCTCTGTTAACGATGCAAATATTAGTCAGTGTTGTCTCCAATATATTATTGAAATCTTTGACTATGCCATTCGCCTATGGGTGGTATGGAGTGTTCTTCTGATGGCCCACTTTGAATTCCTGAGTCAAGGCTTCAATAGTTTTGTTGATGAAATGTGTGCCTTGATCACTCATGAGGATCTTCGGGCATCCAAATCTGGTTATAATATCCTCAAAGATGAACTGCATAGATATGGTTGGACTATAGTCCTTAACTTCTCTTGCTTCTTCCCATTTGGTCAAATACTCTGTAGCAATGATAATGTATCGAGCTCTTCTGCACTTTCCTGGTGGGTTAATAGGTCCCACAAAGTCAATGTCCCATTTCTTGAATACTTGTAATGTTAATTGCAGTGCCAAAGGAATTTCATCCCTTCTGTAAGGCTTCCCTACTCTTTGGCATATGTCACAGGATCTGTAGTAGTCCTTAGCATCCTTGTGTAAAGTAGGCCACCAGAGGCCAGCTCTGAGAACCTTCTGCGCTGTTTCTTTCCCTGCATAATGTCCTCCTACGATGCCTTCATGTGCTTCTGCAAGAATCAATGGTCTTTATGCCTCCATAACACATGTCCTCAAGATCTCATCTGGTCCCATATTATATAACTGTCCAACTATAAGTTGAAAGTCAACAACGCGAACTGCCAACTGTTTCTTATGAATAACTTTATATTCGCGAGGTGCCATTCCTGTGGACATGAACTGAACTATCTTGGAGAAGTGATCATCAACTTTTTTGATGTCCAACAACTGTGCATCTGGTATTGTATCCTCTAGACTAGTAGGTTCCTCACCATGTTCTAGCATGTATAAGTGATCAGGTCCTTTATTCATTCTTCTTGGCTTGACCACAATCTCAAAATCATACTCCTGAAATAGTAGTAGCCATCTGCATATTCTCCCCCCCAACACTAGCTTGACCACAATCTCAACAAGATATCTGGAAACGAAATGCAGTCTCACCCGAAGTAGCAATAGGGGGTTGCAGGACATAGGTGTCCACAACCAGAGGAAATGCAAAGTGATTTTAAAACACAACACAAAACAATATAAATATTCCTTACCACTCTTATGTCCACTTCGCAAGGCTAGATATATCTCTTATCTCTAACAAAACAATGTAATATCAGTATATCAGATAGCAAATAACACAAAATCAACAACAAAGAATAAGAAGATATATGTGGTTCACCGTCTCCCTAGGGCTACGTCCACAAAACTATGTTTCTTGATTTATTAGATGAAAACATACAGTTCTATATGCACACTTAGTTGCAGATCTCTTTATCTCTCTTTCTCTTCCCTCCTTTTGCACCCAACTTCAAGGTCGATCTTCGCACCCAACTGAAGATCAAGAATACAGACTCAATATTGCTCTCAACAACAATAATCAACAATAACCAACAACAATATGATCATTATACGAACAACAACCAACAATTGAGAAACCCTCTCGACTCTCCTAGACCTTTATTTATACATTACATGACTCTCGGATAACCTTACACTGAAGCCTAGGTTTCAAAACCCTAGATCCAAAACCCTGGGTCCAAAACCCTAGGTCCACTTGACCCACGTTTTAAGGGCTTCGCTAGCCTATTCTTCCTCCTTTTCCATGAGGTTCTCCAAAGTATCCATTGGTGTCTTCTTCCGCTTGCTGAGTTGTCCATGGTCTATATTCTTCAATGATTTGTCTTCCTTGATCTTCTCTTCCAACGGCTAGCTTTTCCTTTACTTCGCTCCTTTTTTCTACTTATTTAACCACTTCGATCCTTCCTCGGTTTATGTGCCTTTTGTATAGTTCGTACTTCGTCTTTATTCTTCTTTAATATTTTCTTTCTTCCTTAATACCAAACCAAGGTCCAACAGGCCCCTAACACTAACATGTGACTCGTCCCGAGTCACTGGAATATTGAGCCTTCTATATCACTTCAATTGCAGACTGTGCAGAGCAACCTGTGCTTTCTGCTCTGTCCCTCCCCAGGTTGTGCAAACTATCTTTTCTATGTCTATTACCCAGTTTCAAATGTACCTGGTACCTATACCCTTCTTCCTTTGCTTTTACTAAGAGTTGTGAGGCAGATAGTTGTCATAATACAACTTCAACTTGATCCCGTTCACTAAACCATCCTTTCATTCTCCCTTAAGAGTCTTCAACTGTGCAGCTCCTCCTTCTGTTACATAGGAAACTTCAAATGGTCTGAGCCAATGTGTCCTGAACTTCCATGGATGCTTCATGAAATTTTTGTCATATAACAGTACCAAATCTCCTTTCTTAAATTCTTTCCTCTTGATATGTCTGTCATGGTAAGCCTTTTCTGGTTCTTTTTGTACCTGCTAATGAAATCCTCCAATAAAACTGTCATCCTCTAGTTCCATCAACTTCACGAGCCTGTCTTGGACAATGCCTATGTCATCCATACCTGTAAATGACAAAATTATTAAACTAGGAACCAAATATTCCATAGGTACCACTCCTTCCAGGCCATAAACTAACTTGAAGCGAGTCTGCGTTGTTAACTTTTTGCAAGTAGTTCTATAAGCCCATAACAATGCTGGAATTATTAGATCCCAATCATCTCTGTTAATGATACAAATCTTAGTCATCACTGTGTTGAGGGGTCCTAAATCCCTTTAACTCAAAAACATGAACCAAACCCGCCACCGAGGCCCAATTAGACTCAACAACGTTTAATAGTGGAATGGTTCTCCAGATTTTGAAATCCAGCTAAAATAATTGATGGGCTTTACGTTTTCTTGCGAAGGTTTTCTCCTTCAGTTCAGACATTCACTTTTTTGTATTTTATCTTAGGTGGGATTGATATAATATAGGGCCGGTATAAACCAACCAGGAAACAAAATGGGAACAAACTTTAACTACTAGAGAAGAGGTTGAGCTTGGGATAAACCTTACACTCTAGCATGTAGACATTGATTGTCTACCACATGTCTAGTACTAATATGTTAACCGTGTGAGTATTCCAATTATCGACTGAGATACCATTTATCAGTAGAAAAAATGCATGTGATAAACAATGGCAAGTAAAATAATTCACTCAAATCCAATCATCAATCACAAAATAACACAACGATTAATCTTCATCATTAAAGAAAGAACTGTAAAACATTGTATCAGATAACTTATCAATATATTTAATAGCTCTTACTCGTTACATCATCCATTCATGAGATGAAATAGGAAATAATTCTTCTCCACATCCAATCATACACGCATTGGATGAAAACATAAACTTGTCTTTGGTCCCAAAAGGACTTCTCAATTAAAGGAAACTCCGAAATAGTTCTTAACAAACCAAAAATGAGATTTTTCTTACAACAACCATTGACCTATAACTAATCGGTAGA
This sequence comes from Picea engelmannii, assembly GCA_009831015.1. Taxonomy (NCBI): domain Eukaryota; kingdom Viridiplantae; phylum Streptophyta; class Pinopsida; order Pinales; family Pinaceae; genus Picea; species Picea engelmannii. Next base: position 700,213 of record ML783640.1, read on the forward strand.
TGCTCTTATTTATAACATAAAATTAACTAAAAATAACAACTAAAGTACAGATAAGAAAAAACAAATTCGCCACATGGAATTCTCTTCTATCAGTTCTTCTAAGATTCATCTCAAGATATCACTTAAGAGGGTGAGTCTTCTCGTACTTCGACCACTTGATGAACATATGCTCATAGGTGTTGGCGTATGGGAATATATGTTGTTCCATCGGGGCCAAGTGAATCTCCCTTATCTCTACCGCATGTTCCCTATACTTGACTATACTGGCACTTAAGTGTTGCAGCATAGCCTGATATTTGATCAGGTGCTCCATAAACTGTCGCACCTGACCTAGCGCCATGTCTATCACCTTTTCTATTTATTCAACCCATGATGAGTCTTTCTCAGTGTGTGACTTGACTATGTCGTGCAAGTCGACAAAGTCATTGAGTGTTCCAAACTCGGGGAGTTTGATGTCTTTCATCACTCGATTGATCTTGATCCATTTTTTCTCACACTTGTCCCATTTCTCTTGGATTTCTCGGTGAGGTTCCTGAGCCATTTTTTCCCAATACTCAGACGATTTTCTTATGCGATCGAGGTTTCTCTCTTGTAATAACTGAATGTTGTGTTATTCTATATCTGAGCCCTATTGGACAACACCGATGTAGTCGACCCTCTCCATGTTTTGTTTTTCTTTCTCGTACCACCTCTCCATATCTTTTCACGTCGCAAGTGCCATGGGGGTGTCTTACTAAAGCTCGACTATCCTTGCAGTGAATAGGTGTCGCTCATCTATAAACTTGTTGTAGGCCTCCTGGAATTCCCTCCTTAGGAACACCACAACATGTGTGGTGTCCTGATAGTATTTCTCCAAGTGGCACAAATGTTCTAATTCCTTCATGGAAACACCCAACTCCTCTTCATATATTTTAGCTCTATCCAGGGTGGCATCTGTGATTTCCATCCCTGTGCCGATGAATTCGGACATCTTAGCATGCTCTGTGTTGATCATATGTTCCTTTGTAGTGATGAGGATGGAGCAATCTAAAGTGATCCTCCTCTTCTTGGTGGTTCTCTAGATGATAGCCTTCCTTTTCTGATCATAATCTATGGCATGTATGTAGACTACTTCATCCATGGGTTCAGGGATTTGTTGATATCCCCAGGTGAGTTTATTCCCCAGAATCCCAATTGTATATACTTGTTCAAAACTAGGTTCTTGAACTTCATCCTTGTGTTCTGAAGGCCCAAATTTTGTCTATCGCTCATTAGGGGTTTGAGTACCGATTGAAATAGAGGCGTCGGGGTAGGCTTGGTACTTACTTGATTATCGACCATTGAGACACCGATTTTATGCCATGGAGCTCCTTTGTTTGGTTCGTTATACCCTAGATCGTCTTTTGGACTGTCCGCTTGGGTTTCCGATGCATTGGATAGCTCAGTGTCTAGGAAACTCTTGGCTTCTTGTTCTTTCCATGGAACCTATTTAATTTTGGCTTCGGGAACAAGGGAAGATGTCTTCTCTGGTCCCTTTCCTTCTTTGATATGTACAGGGGTCACAAGAGACACTTATGGGCTCTCATCATCATCATAGATCTTTATTAGCTCACTTAAGGGGTTTGACACACTTATCCTCCCTTATGTTCCGATTATCTTTGGCTGAGACAAAACACTTGTCAGTGATCCGACCGATGGTGTTGTGAATTCAGGGTCATCTAACCCAGTGATTTCATCAAGTTCTATGAATTCAGAGCTACTTGGGCCCATGTGGCTTTCATTCGGGTCATCACCAAGGAGCCTTTTCATATTTAGGATGTCCAGGTCATCTTGCAGTTGATCAATTATCCACTGCACATGTTATAACATGATTAACCCCCTCTCCCATGCATCCTAAGCCTCGGGGAGACCTCTGCTTTGCATCGGGGCTACCTGGGGAATCTCTGTTGTTTCGACTGCTATCATTTCTTCTCTGACCCTGAGGGCCCCTTGAGCCGACTGTTATAGGATTTTTACTTGTTCATCTAGGCTCATGGATTTGAACCTAGTCATATTAGGGTTGACCATCCTTGCAATGAATTCATCCCAATCCTTATCATTTTATGTGAATACCTCATCTTCAAACTTGTCGTGGGCGTATGGCCAGTAGGATGACACTTGAGACACATGTTTCAAGACTAGACCCTTTGGGTCATTCTTGCGGAAACGTTCGGTCTAGAATCATAGTTCCAATTGGATCAGTCCTTCCCACTTATATTGAGTGGTGTCTTTTACTAGGTAGAAAATTAGATGGAATCCATAAGGTATAAATGCCTGCTTCTTATCTTGCACCAGGGTAGTGTTGTAACCTTGCAGGATGGTCTGGTAGCAGATTTCCCCCAAAACAAGTCGGTTAGGGACATGTGCTAGTAGGGGATGAGGTGATCCAGTGGCCCCAAATACCCTAATGTAGGTATCACATTCATCTAGATACCAGTGGACGACCTTTGCTATCACCTTTTTTTTTCGCAACCAATAGCCTTAGGAACTTTTTCTTGAAAAGAATAAAATGAATGTGTGCGATGAATTCATCGCAGATGAGGGAGTAGGATTTTTTGTACCTGTTCTCCCATAAAATGCCGAAGTAAACATGGAACGAGAGTTCTGAGGTGTTCCAGATCAATTTCATGCTGACAAATACATTTCTGGCGCACATGACGTCTAGTAAATACAAAGCCATGTAGAAGGATGGAGTCTCTCCTTCTTTTGGTGTCTGAGCCTATTGTATGCAGATGCTAAGCTGCTTTGAAATGATGGCTCCCAAGTTGAAACTTCTCTCGAAAATGATCA
>ML783640.1:708974-724852 GCA_009831015.1 Picea engelmannii
TGAAAGCCTTCTTTCGTTCACCATCCCACTTAAAATCAACATCCTTATGAATCATTTTTTGTAGAGGTTTGATAGTTTCCGCGGAATCGGGGGTGAATTTCCTCACAAAATTGATTTTCTCGAAGAACGACTGCATAGCCTTTTTGTTGTGAGGTAATGGAAGCTGAGCTATAGGGTTAATTATTTCAGGGTCTATGCGGATGTATTCTTGAGATATAATGTGGCCTAACAATTTACCTTCCTCGACACTGAAAATAGTTTTGTTAGGGTTTAAAGATATTCTGTATTTCCTACACCTTTCGAAAATATGGGTTAAATGTTGGATGTGATCTTCTCTGTTCTTTTAATACACAGTCACATCATCCAAGTAGAGTACTATGCACTTATTGATTAATCCCCAAAATGATACATCCATAGCCCTTTGGAAGGTTTCCCCTATGTTGATTAACCCAAAGGGCATGCATTTATAAGCAAAGGTTTCCCACTTGGTTCAAAAGATAGCTTTTAAACAGTCTTCCTCTAAAACTAGAACTTGGTTGTAACTTGAGAAACCATCCAATAAGGAGAAAATATCATAGCCCGACACAGTCTACAAGAGTTGATCCATTGGTGGGACTGGGTAGTTGTCCTTTTCTGAAGTTTTGTTGAGGTTTCTAAAATCTATGCATAAGCGAATCTCCCCAGAATTTTTTCTTACAGGAACCAAATTTGCTACCCATGCAAAATGTCTAACCTGGAAGATTATTTTGGCATATAATAGTTTCTTTAATTCCTGACACATGAGAGGTTCCATGGATGGGTGGTATTTCCAGAGCTTCTGTTGGAAGGGTTTTATTTCAGGTTTTAAAGGGACAATGTGTTGAATGATACAAGTATCGTAAGTTTTCAGATCTCGGTAAGACCACACAAAAAAATCTTGATACTATGTGAAAAGTTTGATATAGGCCTTCCTTTCCTCTTTATATATTGTCTTACCGAGGTTTACATTTTTTGGGTTGTCTGGGGTTCCGAGATTTATAGTTTCATGCATGGGTTAGGAACTACTGGTCTTCACGTTTTTTGACCCCTTAAATCTTTCCTTTAGGTCAAAAAGGTTTTCCAAGTTAGCTATTCCCTTTGGTATTGTGTGGGACTTGGATTTGTCTATCAGCTGATTTGTATGAGGGTCAGTTTTCGTTGATCATTCCTGGAATACTTCATCATCAATGGCCAGGTAAAAAAAATTGTCCTGATTGGTCAGAAAGTTTATAATTTGTTTGTCTCCTTCAACAACCTTCCAATTAGAAATATTGTTGGGAAACAAGGGTTTATATAGAAGTTCTATAGTGAAATGAGAGGCTTCATAATCCTCTATAGGTGATAGCCTTGAAGCATTAGTGGCCATGGAATCTGCAAGAATATTCTTTGCTTTGGGAATCATTGTAATGTTGAAAGATTCAAAATGCTCTATTAACCTGTGCACTTCCTATTGGTAGTTCTTTAGGTGTGGATAATTACAATGTATAGTATTCCTTACTTGTCTGACAATGATTTATGAGTCTCCTAAAAACTTTAATTCTTGGACGTTTAGGTCTATGGCTTTCTTTAACCCTTGTACTAGAGCTTCATACTCGACAGTGTTATTTGTGCATTTGAATTCTAGTCTACAGGACAATAAATGTTGTTTTCCCTTCAGATTAATGAGGATACATCCTACTCCTGACCCTTCTTGTGGTTTAGATCCATCAAAATATGAGTCCAAACTTGTGGGAAAAGTGTATCATCTTCCTCTCTCCTATTACTTTCCTCTTTTCCTCTTGTTAGTTCTATGATTTTCGACACAGGTTCTTGGCAGCAGAGGGTTTCCGCTGCCGCTATCGAAAATTCTTCCTGAAAAATCATTTCATAATTTTGATTAAGAGGGACATTAGATGAGAGAGGGGAGAATTTCCCAAAGTAGGAATCATAGGAATAATTTCCCAGCACTGGGAAATTTACCGATGAGGGCTCTTTTAGGGTTTCTAGGTCAGTAATAATATGTTTTAGATATTTTTCCCTATCAATTATGATCATATGTTTGTGTGCCTTTAAGGGTAGCCAAAGGTGTGCCCAGTATGTGCTGAAGTATCTGTTTAACTTTTCAGACCAATCTCGACTGAATAAAAATCCATAGACTTTTGGGATATCTACTACAATGATGTCAATCACTTGCACAAATTTAGGATGCATTGCTATTTTGATCATTACATCTTTGAGTTCTCCCATGACTTTCACCTGGGTTCTGTCCAATTGTATTACATGTTTATTTCTTTTGAGAGGAACGACGTTTAATTTTTTGCAAATAGACAATGGAATAACATTAGAAGATGCCCCCGAGTCGACCAAATAGTTATGGAGGTTTCTATTGAAGACTTCAAACATTAAGAGGAATAGTGGGACAAAAGGTTTTCCCTTCTTATCTTCAAAGCAGGCGTTCACAATTGGTTTATTCCCTAGATCCGTGGGAGTTGGATTCCTTCCCTGATCAATGCTTATCGTAGGATTTTCTACTGATTTCAAAGCTTGTAATAGGAAGTCCTTTTGCAGAGGGATTCTACATATGTCCATAATTGATATATTAGCCTTCAAATTCTTCAAATCTTCTACTATGCTGTAATCTAGCTTGGGTGATTCCCATGTATGGATGTATATAGGGTTTCTTCGGGGAGAAAAGGGTTCTTTAGGGTGATCGGGGGCTAGTTTCCCTCCCACATTTTGGGTAGTAGTAAGGTTGTCTGAGACCAGTTGACCCCTACTTCATGTTTTCACAACCAAGACTTCTGTGGGTGGTTCTTGGACTTCACATATTTCATCGAAGGGTATAGGTAAATCATGATCCCATATCAACATGGTTGTTTCTTCTGGTGGGTAAGCCTCTTCCTGGTCGGTGATATTTATAGTTGAACTGATTGGTTGTTTGGTTAGGGAGACCTCATCTAGAAATTGGTTGGCCCTCAAATTCATGGCATGCAACCATTGAGGGCACTCTCTTTCAGAGTGGTTCTCTTGGTGATAAGTGCAGAAAGAGTCAGATGCTACATTTCCCAGATCAATGTTTAAGTTGGTTGGGGTAGGTTCAATTGATTTAAACGATGGATTCCTTTTAAATAAAGGCTTATAGGGCCTTTAGACATGGATTCCATCCCCTACACTTCTCTTCATGTCTATGATTTTGTTTGATAGATTTTTTACCACACGTTGTGGGTCCTCTATGTCCCCACTTCCCTTTTTAGGAGCTTGTTCTTCTTGTTTCCCTAGGGGTCTAGTAAGCAATATTCCTCTCCAGGGAGGAGGTTGAGATTCTTTCTTAACTAAGGAGACCTAAATTTCTTTGCATCCTTTCATTTGGAACTCTATCATTTTGGCTAATTCAAAATTCTCAGCCAGGGTTCGTTTGGCAGCCCTCTTCACAAACATGGAAATAGAAGCTAGGAGAGCATTAACATATACTTCGATTTGTAATTACTGAGTAGGTTTAGCTTCGAGCTAGAATTTTTTTAACATGGTGTTAAATATTTGATTAAAGTCTTTGACCCTTTCCTGGAACTCATGGTGGCGGCGAGCAACTCAACCATCAAAGCTCCTGTAGTAGTTTCTTCTGCAAATTTATCCAGAAAATCCTTTTGAAACTTCTTCCAACTAGTTATGGATCTTACAGGAAAGTTAAAATACCACGTGGAATATGAATTCTAAAAAGTGTAGGGGAAAATCCTGCAAACTACGTCTTCATGTTGGACATTCATAAGTTTGATAGCTAGTATGAATTTCTTGATATGGTCTTCAGGCAATCCTGAGGTTTCGGGGTCAAATTTAGGAAGTAAATTCTCTGGATGTCGGGGAAGGTTATGTACTTGTCCAGGGATGGCCAAAGAATCTCTGGCAAACGAAGGTTGATTTTTTTTTGGTGGGTTTCCCCTCTCTTCATCATGGTCATTATGATCTTCCATATCTTCAGATCCTGAAACTGAAAGTTCTGAGTTAAACCCTTCTTCTTACGAAAAATTGTCCCGCACAGGGATGTTATCGGTTGGCGTTTCAAAGATTAGATTAAGAGGATGTTCAATTTCGGTGAGAGAGAAATCTATTAGGTCTTCTACTGTGTGCACAAAAAACTGGTTGGGGGTATTGACCACTGGTCTGCTTACTTGTTTTCTTTGAGGAAGTATTGGAGCTAAAGATAACACATCGATCTGTCGAGCATATGCTATTATGATTCTTCTGAATTGATTCAATTCCTCGTGAGGGAGAGCGTAAGGTATGTCCGAGTACATGCATTCTTCCTCGTCTTGGGGTGAGTTACTCATTTCAAGAGTACTTAATGTGTGTGGGTTGTCTTGGGAATGACTATCCATGCATGTGGGTTGTTTTGAATCTGTAAGCTGTCTGAAATATAGTATGAAATATGTACTCAACCATTCATTCTTCAGGCCCTCCTTCTAGCGCCAATTCTGTTGAGGTTTCCTAAATCCATTTAACTCAACAATAGGAACCAAACCTACCACCGAGGCCCAATTAGAATCAACAACATTTAATAGTGGAATGGTTCTCCATATTTTGCAATCCGGCCAAAATAATCGATGGGATTTACGTTTTCTTGCGAAGTTTTTCTCCTTCAGTTTAGACATTCTCTTTTTTGTAATTTCTCTTATATGGGATTGATATAAGATAGGGCCAGTATAAACCAACCAGACAAAAAAATGGGAACAAACTTTAACTAATGGAGAAGAGGTTTATCTTGGGATAACCCTTACACTCTAGCATGTAGACAATGATTGTCTACCACATGCCTAGTACTAATACATTAATTGTGTGGGTATTCCAATTACCGACTTAGATACAATTTATCAGTAGAAAACATGCATGTGATAAACAATGGAAAATAAAATAATTCACTCAACTCCAATCATCAATCACAAAATAACACAATGATTAATCTTCATCATTAAAGAAAGAATTGTAAAACATTGCATCAGATAACTTACCAATAGATTTAGTACCTCTTACTCATTACAACATCCATTCATGAGATGAAATAGGAAATAATTCTTCTCCACATCCAATCATACATGCATTTGATGAAAACATAAACTTGTCTCTCATCCCAAAAGGACTTCTCAATTAAAGGCAGCTCCGAAATAGTTATTAACAAACCAAAAATGAGAGTTTATTACAACAACCATTGACCTCTAACTAATCGGTCGATGCTCTTATTTATAACATAAAATTAACTAAAAATAACAACTAAAATGCAGATATGCAAAACACAATTCACCACATGGAGTTCTCTTCTATCAATTCTTCTAAGAGTCATCTCAAGATATCACTTAAGAGGGTGAGTCTTCTTGTACTCTGACCACTTGATGACCAGATCCTCGCAAGTGTTGGTGTATGGGAATCTATGATGTTCCATCAGGGCCAAGTGAATCTCCCTTATCTCTACCGCTTGTTCCCTATACTTGACTATACTGGCACATACTTGTTACAACATAGCCCAAGATTTGATTGGGTGCTCCATAAACTGTCGCACTTGACCTGGTGCCATGTCTTTCACCTTTGCTATTTCTTCAACCCATGATGGGTCTTGCTTGGTGTGCGAATTGACTATGTCACGCAAGTCGACAAAGTCATCAGGTGTGCCAAACTCGGGGAGTCTGATGTCTTTCATCACCCGATTGATCTTGATCCATTTTTTCTCGTACTTGGCCCATTTCTCTTGGATATCTTGGTGAGTTTCCTGAGCCATTTTTTCCTAATACTCAACCGATTTCCTTATGCGATTGAGGCTACTCTCTTTTAATACCCGAATGTCATTTTCTTCTGTATCTCAACCCTGTTGGACCACACCAATGTAGTCGACCCGCTCCATGTCTTGTTGCGCTTTCTCTTACCACTGCTCCATATCTTTGCATGTCGCAAGTGCCATAAGGGTGTCTTCCTGGAGCTTGGCTATCCTTGTAGTGAATATGTGTCTCTCATATGTAAACTTTTTGCAGGCCTCCTAGAATTCACTCCTTAGGAACACCACGACTTGTGTGGTGTCCTGATAGTATTTCTCCAAGTGGCACAAATGTTCCAATTCCTTCAGGGCAATGACCAACTCCTCTTCATCTCTTCTATCTCTGTCCAGGGTGGCATTTGTGATTTCCATCCCTGCGTCGATGCGTTCGAATGTCTTAGCATGCTCTATGTTGATAAGATGTTCCTCTATAGTGATGAGGATGGAGGGATCTAAAGTTATCCTCCTCTTCTTGGTGGTTCTTTGGATGATATACTTCCTTTTTCGATCATAAGCTATGGCATGTATGTCGGATACTTTGTCCATGGGTTTGGGGATTTTCTGATCTCCCTAGGTGAGTATATTCCTTAGAATCTCGATGGTATATACTTGTTCAAAAATGGGTTCTTGAACTTCGTCCTTGTGTTCTGAAGGCCCGAATTTTGTCTGTCACTCATAGGGGGTTTGAGTACTGATTGAAATAGAGGCGTCGGGGGTAGGCACGGTACTTACTTGATCATTGACCATTGAGACACTGATTTTCTACTGTGGATATGCTTCTTTTGGTTAGTTAGACCCTAGATCGTCCTTTGGACTGTCCTCTTGGGTTTCTGGTGCATTAGACAGCTTAGTGTCTAGGACACTCTCAACTTCTTATTCTTTCCATGGAACCTCTTGAATTTGGGCATCGGGAACAGGGGAAGATGTCTTCTCTGTTACCTTTTCTTCTTCGATATGTAGAGGGATCACAAGAGATACTTATGGGCTCTCATCATCGTCATAAATATTTATCATCTCACATAAGGGGTTTGATGCATTGGTCCTCCCTGATGTTTCGATTATCTCTGGCTAAGTCGAAACACCTATCAGGGATCTGGTCATTGGCATTATGAATTTAGGGTCATCTAACCCAGTAATTTCATCAAATATGGCTTTAATCTGGATCGTCGGCAAGGAGCCTTTTCATATTTAGGATGTCCGGGTCATATTGAGGCTGATTAATTATCAGTTGCGCATGTTCTAATATGAGTAACCCCCTCTCATGCGCATCCTAGGCCTCAGGGAGACCTCTTCTTTGCACCGGGGTTGTAACATCCCCAATCACCCACAAATCGGGTTATGCTACCCTCAACCCTACCCTTGGACTTATTTCTCTTACCGATACCTTTTTAAAATTTTAGGATGTGTAAAAGAAAATAATTTAACGACATGCACAACAATATCCAACAATCATGCATAATCTAAGATTTAGTTAAACGATAATTAAAATACACAACGAAATACATTCATACACAAAAAATAATATCACAACAGAGAGAAATTATCTTTATAAAAGGGCGACGTCAACTGGCTGCAGACCAAGGATGTTCCACCCAACCATAGAAACCACTACTCCAAATATCAACATAGTGTCACCCCCGAGCCAGGGCTATGAATCCACAAGGACGGTTCTAGATTGTACTTGGGTTCCCAAACCAGTCATTTCTCAAGCTCTCATAGGTTTCCTAGCACCCACAAAAATCCAAGTACCCAACTCTCTTCTACCCAACCTGTACCACCCAAGAGAATGGACCTCCACCCTTCTTTGCCACGCAGTCCCTCATGTAGTCCTTCTCCTTTTTCCAGGGCCTCCAACACAGCTAGTCCAAAATCTCAATGCTGGAACTCCCAGGACTCATAGTTGTGCGAAAAATAGGGCATAGGCCAACGCATCCCAGACATGCAAGCCGTAGTTCATGGCTAGATTACACCAACGACCATTACATCCAACTATCTCATGGCTAATTCTCAATAGTTCAATTCCCTTTTCCAAGACAGGACACAGGTGAGGATGGATCAATGAATGGGTGAGTGAGTGCATGAAAGTGTGTGAGGGAAAATGAATGAATGTACAGAAAAATCAACGAACAAGCCATCAGTTGAACCCCCCCATCAGACCAAAGGTGGGTTTAAGTAAATTCGTGGAGAATCAAGAACCTCCTGGCCTTCCCTAAGAAGCTCACGTAATTGATCGCCCCCTTAGGAAAAAAGGGTAATTAACATAGGAATAAACACTTATCCCCTTAAGCCCCCTCTCTTGTGGAATCATAGCCCCCTATAACTTTATTCCTTGTCCGTCTAGCAACCAATGACGTGTTTATTATTAATAATGATAAAAACATTACATTTATTGGGCATACTAGCCCTTTAATAATTGTTTGGGCACTGAGGCCTCTCATAATTGTAACATTACATTATTTAAAATGGGGGTTTGAAACCCAAGGTGTTACATCCCCTCCCCCTTATCTTGGCACTATCCTTAGTGCATATACAAAATAGAGATCAAAATCTCAAATTTATTCAAAAATATGTGGGTACTCTTCCCGCATGGCATCTTAATGCTCCCAGGTAGAATCTTCAAGATTGTAGCAGGTCCACTGAACTTTTACTAGCTCTATAACTCGATTCCAGAGCATTTTGACCTTTCTGTCCAATACCAACACTGGATGAACCTGAAAGTCTCCCTCCATTTCTACCTGAATCAGATGCCAATCAATAACATGGTTAAGGTCATGTACATATTTATTTAGTAAATATACATGAAATGCATTATGCACATTCATGGAAGCATACAATGCAAGCATGTATGCAACTAGCCCTATTCTGTCCAATATTTCAAATGGACCACAAAATCTGGCTGCCATCTTTGTACAACTACCCAATTTCAATGAGATTTTCTTGGGCTTCACTTTCAAAATTACATGCTCCCCTACTTTAAATTGTCTAGTTGTCTTGTTCTTGTTTGCATAAAATTTCTGTCTATCTTGAGCTGCCTTTAAATTCTACTTGATCTTAACCACCTGGTTTTCCATTTCCTTGAGAAACTCCAGCCCAAGTACCACTCTATCTGTTGGGTTGTCCCAGCTTACTGGAGTATCAAATTTCCTATCATACAAGGCTTCAAATGGGCTCATTCTCAATGAAGCTTGATACCCATTATTATATGCAAACTCAACCAAGTGTAAGTAATCTTCCCACTTAAATGGCTTATCCATCACATACACTTTCAGCATGTCTTCAATTATTCGACTGACCCTCTCTGTTTACCCATCTGTTTGGGGATGATATGTTGTGCTAAATTTTAGATTTGTGCAAAATCCTTTAAACAATACCCTCTAGAAATTGGAGGTAAAATTTGTATCTATGTCAGAGAAAATTGTCCTAGGTATCCCATGCAACCTAGCAATTTCATTCATGAAACTTTCTGCAATATTAGCTACTGTATGTCTTGTCTTCATAGGCACAAAATGAGTAGCCTTTGTTAATTTGTCAACCACCACCATGATTGAATCATGCTACTTATTCATTCTGGGTAATCCTGTTATGAAATCCATGGTGATCACTTCCCATTTCTTCTCTGGGATTGGCAATGGCTGCAACAAACCCGATGGGTGCCTATGCTCATCCTTCACCTTCTGAAATTCCATACATTGAGTGATGTAATCAACAACATCCTTCTTCATTCCTAGACAAAATAATTGGCTTCTTACTGCTGTAATTGTTTTCTGGTAACCGAGATGTCCAACATAAGGAACATCATCTATTTCCTTCAGTACCAAATTCCTCAGTTCTCCGGATCTAGGAACATTGATTCTATTTTTATGCATGAGTAATCCATCTTCCCTTATCTCATACTCTATTTTCTGTTGTACATTTCCTTGCTTCAATTTTTCCTTTACCTGTAGGTAATGTTGATCGGTAACAAGACCATCTAAAATTCTTCTCTTCAAGTCTGATTGATGCACATTGATAGTAGTAGCATGCATGAAATGTACTCTTCTACTAAGCGCATCAACAACTTTATTATCCTTTCCTTTGATATGCTTTATATTGAAGTCATATTCACTTAAAAATTCCATCCATCTTGTTTTCTTGGCATTCAAGGTCGGCTATTCAAAAAGATACTTCAGGCCAATGTGGTCTATCCTTAATTTGCATTTCTTCCCCATGAGATAACACCTCCACATCCTCAAGGCATGAACAATGGAAACAAGTTCCAAGTCATGCATGGCATAGTTCCTCTCATGTTACTTAAGCTTTATGGACTCATATCCAATGACATGTTCATTTTGCATGAGGACTCCCCCAAGTCCTTACTTACATGCATCTGTACATATCACAAAACTTTCATTTGGGTTAACAATCTTTAACACAGGTGCACTAGTAAGTAATTCCTTCAACAGATTAAAATTATTTTCACACTTGAGTGTCCATTCAAATTTCGTTCCCATCTTTTGCAAAGAAGTGATGGGATGAGAAAACTTAGAGAACCCTACTATGAACCTTCTATAGTAGCCAACTAATCCCATAAAATATCTGACATCTAACACATTTCTTGGTGTTGTCGACCCTCTAATGGATTTGATTTTGTTTGGATCTATTGCTATGCCCTGCTCTAAAATAATGTGTCCCAAGTAATGGATCTTCTTTTGATAAAAAGAACACTTACTCAACTTGGCATACAACTGATGTTCTCTCAATACTTTCAATACCAGTCTTAAGTGTTGTTCATGATCTTATTCAGACTTATAATAGATAAGTATGTCATCCAGGAATAATATGACAAACTTATCCAAATAATTTCTAAATATCCCATTAATTAAGAACATGAATACAGTTGGTGCATTGGTCAGTACAAATGGCACCACTACAAATTAATAATGCCCATACTTGGTCCTAAAGGTTGTCTTATGGATGTCTTCTTCCTTGATTCTTACCTGATGGTATCCTAAATCAGGGGCTTAGGCTGTGCCAGTCCTTGGACAAGTTTCATGTACCAGCTCAGTGCGCGGTCCCTTAGTGTAGTGCTAAACTGGGTTCTCTTGATGGCTTCATCAATGATACTTTTAATATTCCATACGGCCTCACATAGAAACCAATGTTGATCTGGATATTCATATCCATCTCCTCTAAAGATAGGGAGGCTCATTTCATCTGCCATAAAGCTAACTAGGGTTCTTGTCTGAGTAGATGCTGGGCTATTGATAACAGTACTGTGAGGACTCTGGTGGGTCTGACTATTCTGACTGCTAGGTATTGTTGAGACAACAAGAGGATTAATGTTACTTACTTTAGTAGTTCGTGTAGTTCCTGAGGTTTCTGGCTTGCTTTGGCGCTGCCTGAGATCTTGAACATTAGCCTTTTCAAGTCTGATCAATCTACTATATCTTCAAGATGTGGTTTTCATGCAAGAGCATCTTGATTCTTAGCTTCAAGAAGTGAAAAAAATTTCCTCTGGGTCCCTTGAAAAAGTATCTCTCGGCTTGACTATATGATTTTGTTCTATCAACAACAAACTCAGTGATATATCCTCCGATAGTACTATCAAACCAATGATCTACTGCTCTGGATACAACGTTGTCGACTCTCTTGATCCTCTACCCACTTATGAATCTCTGTCTTCGATGGGAACCACCTTGACATTCCTTTAAAAATATCTCGGTCCCAGCAACGAAACCATTTGTTGGCACAAAGGCAAACCCAGGTTTCAGCTCCAAGAGCACACCAACAAGCCCTAGATACTGGCCCTTTCAGCAGAACCTGCGAAGCATATGCAATATCACCCGAAGAAGCTATGAGGGGGTTGTAGGACAGAGATGTATACAACTAGGGGAGTATCAAGTGGTTCTTATTACAACAACAACATAACATGCATCTACCATTAAACTAGCTAGATCTATCCCTCACAGTTATAGATCTGATCTAATACAGTAATGCAGATAACAATATAACAACATCAGAGCTCAAAGCATCAATCACACACACAACAAAAGAGGTAAGTGGTTCACCCTCTCTCTAGGGATACATCCACATAAATGTGCTTATGATATATTAAGGTAAAGGTTACAGTCTTGATCTGTGCTCTTGGCCAACAGATCCTTTCTTCTTCCTCTCTCCTCCTTCACACCCAGCTGTAGGACTTGATATTCGCACCCAAATGAAGGTCTTACAATACCAGAATTCTCTCTCTCTCAGCACTTCTCTCACCCTTAATACAATATTCTCCTACTGAACAATAATCAACAACAAGACTCAACCATAGTACCAACCTGACCTAGGTCCTCTCGACCTCTATTTATACATTACAATCCCTCACCAACAACCTTAGGTCGAAACCTAGGTGTCAAAACCCTATGTGTCTACAACCCTAGGTCAACTTGACTCATTGTTTTCGGGCTTCGCCAGCCTACCTTTCCTTCTCCATTTCACGGTTCTCCAAGGCATATAATGCTAGATTTTTCCATTTCCTAAGTCATCCTTGGTCTATCTTCCTTGCTGATCTATCACCCTCAATCTCCTCATCCAATGGATTTCTTTTCCTCACTTACCTCCATCTTTTCTGTTCTTTTGCTCACTTTGACCTAGTGACATTCACTATGTCTCTCGCGAAGCTCACTTTTTACCTTTTCTTCCTCGTTCTTCGCTTCCTTCCATAACCCATGGACAACATTACTGATGCACTTCATAGGCAAGAAACCACTCAACTTGCCTTATTATCTATACATGAGCCTTGAAAAGATGGTAGGCAGGGTACAAACCAGAACCAAACAGATTGAGGTCAACCTATTCCATTTCTCTCTTATCAAACTTATAGTGTTGGAAGAGCTTAGGAAAACCAATATTGAGTGTGTTGTAGGTGAATCCCCCTATAGACAAGTGTATTCCCTCTTGGTCTCTAGAATCCTAAGGCCAAGATAGAAAGTGATTAACATGGACATTGACTTCCTTTTAGATCTAATCAAGCTAATGAATGAAAGAGAAGGAGAAAGATATGTACCTTATGAACGACATTTTTCCCTACAAAGTCCAGGATGAGCTTCGATCTTGAGCTCCTTGATAGGTCCTGAAAAACAAACAAAGATACAATGGACTTCCTACTCTACTGAGATTAGCTCAATCATAGATCCATCTACTGTAGACAAACTTATATGGAACAAGCACAAGTTTGAAAGAAACAAGCCAAGCATTGATTATATTAATGAGAACAAGTAAAAGTACTTATAATCCTTTGAATGAAGGTGAAACAACCTCTTCCAGTTCTTCGTGTCCAACCCCTTTGCTCAATCAATCTCCACTAATTTCTTTGATGACATCTCACTCATGAGATCATAAGTTTTATGTAATTCCAAATTTCCATTGTGCCTTTCACCATGTGAAGGCCTCCTTATATAAACTTGGAGGAGTCCAACCACTTGAGAGATATTTGGGATGAGTTGAGGATTCCTCTCCTTCAGTTGAGGATCTCCCCTAAGATCATGCCTTGATCATCTATTCGAATCCAACTACCTTCAGGAATTGAGGGATTCTTCCATAATTTGCCTCAACAAACCAATAATTTTCTCAAAAGAGGGTAGCACTCCCCCAAAGGGGTGAAAAGGGCACTCAAACACTCCCCAAAGAGGCTCAGGGTGTGCCATCACTCCCTAACAGTGGATAGGGGAGCGCTCCTCTCCAAAAATCTTTTTTTTTGTGGTTTTTCCAATGGCAAAGGGCTTGTACTTCTTTCCAAGTGATTTTCTTTCTTCCAAACCACCCTTTGAGGTGTCTTAAGTGTCTTCATGATGTCGTTAGAGGCACGACATATGCATGATGGAGGTATGATGTTTTTTGACACTTGCAACACTTATAGTCAAGATGCGACATTTACAACACTCGTAATGATGACACTTGCGACACTGTTGTGGGTGGGAAATCCCTCCTATGGATTGGCACTAAGGGTTTTATCATGCATGCAAAAATGAACTAAATATTCTTCCTTTTTATCATCATCCCATGCCTAAACCCCCATTACTCATATGTAAATACAAGGCTCAAAAGATTAATCTGACGTACCTTATTTTTCGTGTTTTGATGTTGATCCCTTTTCGTGCTTGGTTGTTCTTTGACTGCAACTCTCCTCCCAATGCTAACTTGCATTCACTAAAGACAAACAAAGAAATCCACATGCATTTGATATATGAACTAATAGGTTATAGATTTAATCAATCATACAATCAATATTCCAATAATGACAATCTCATATGGCGGGACGGGAAAAGAAATTCTTTTATTAACTTCACAATGATACCTTACGATGATAAAGTCGACCACTGCTCCTCAATCCTGGTCCTGGGATCTTCTTCCACTATCTTCCAACTACTTTTCTCTATACTTCTCTTTTCACAAGGATGGCTAAAGGTTGGTACAAAGGGAATGCTTAATCGGGTATAGTTTCTTTACTATGATTATCCTCCTTTCAAATGGGACCCCTAACCCTTCTTTTATAGGCTAGAAGAAGCTAGGTATTTGGTCGAGTGACCATCCATGCATGGCCAAAAGGTTTAGCTAACTTACCCAAAGCTGTGTGTTCCATTAGAAACTTTCCTTTTTTCATGCTTTTGTAGGTACACACGGGTTGCCTTGGGTCAACTAGCATGTACACACGTGCAGTAATAGAGTAGGGAGCATGGGACTTTATAAAAGGGGTTTTTAAGAAGAGTTGTTTAGCAGTGGTTTGGCAAAGAAGGAATCTGAGATGGCCTGATGCCAGGTAAGCATGTCTGGTGAAAATTAGGGTTATAATAGATGCCCCCTAATTTGTGAGGTCTGAAGAGCATCTGATGGCCAAAATACATTAACAATCTTCACCGATGTTCCGAACAAGTGAGCCCAGGGACCAGAAATTGGGAGGTGTCATCTGCAAAATAATAACTGTCTCACCGAGGTGGGCATACCCATGCTCAGGATAAAATAAAATCATGGCTACCAATCAAATACACTATAGATCCATGTCATATAACTATATAAAGTGTATCCGCGAGCAATACACAGCAGAGCTACATCTCAAAATAAAAAAGATATACATGTAGAGTATACATCTTCTAGAAGCTGATAAGGCCTAATGGCTGGAGATGAGGTCTTGATAGCTTGAGAAACAACTTCAAAATATTCAAAACTTGGGTAGGAGTGTAATATGAGTGTACGACTTCACTACCCAGAGGTCTTCGACGGCTCATCGGTCGTGGACTAGAGAATCTTGATTATCAGTCTAAAGGCTTCCTTGATTTTGAACAAAGAATTGATTGGAATTTCAGGATGGTCAGGCATGAGGGCAAGAGACAAATTTTAGAGGGGCCAACTTAGACTTGGAAGAACTTCCCTTGGAAAATAGCATGAAAAATGATGAGACTCAGGCAACATGGCATTAACATAAATTTGTGAGGCAGGAGGCAAAGCAAAATCTCCATATGTTTGGAAGAATAACCAAATGGAGGAGGACACAGATCAATGTAGCAGGAACAAATTCCTAAGGTCATATGAAATCCCAGGGTTTGATGAACAAATAGACAGATGTGATTTATCCAAGGGTGATGCATTGTGCTGCCAATAAAATAAAATACTTTTCCCTTCCTCTTTTTGGGGTATATTTGATTTTTTTTTGTCTTTTTCAATAATTTTGGAAAAATAATATAAGAATGTTATGTTACAAATGAGGAATGAGTGTCACAAACATACAAGTTCGAGGCACAAGGACAAGACTGATGTTCAAAGTAAGGACACTCGGGAAAAATCCTAGGGCCAAAGGTGTTAAGACACAGAGGCAAAGTGCTACAGGGCTTGCGTATAAGGCATGCTTCAGATGGTTTAGTTGAGAGCAACATGGAGCCGACATTAGACCAGAGACATAGGTATGCAAATGCGATTAATAAGACACACAATGGTAATGCCCTTCGATGTAAGTTTAACGAGCCCATAGAAGGTAAGCTCGATGGTTTTTCATATTTAGAGAGTCTGAAAAATGTAAAAGGAGACTCCAATGGGGTACCTTTTTTGAAGGTAGTCTAGT
>ML783640.1:766119-780231 GCA_009831015.1 Picea engelmannii
TGCCAAACGTACCACTGTAATCAGAATTTGAGGCACCAATTTGTTTGAGCTTTATTCATAGAAGCAAAATTTAAGCCATTGATGATGAAATGTACACCTGTATCATTGAGTTTACTCTATAAACTAGAATTTCGACCATCTGTTACCCTTTGAACGAGACTGAAGTTGCAAATGCGCGCCAGTATGAGAAGTTTACAGGCCGTTTTGCATTGATAACCATTAGAGAACTTAAATGCAGAATTGAATGGAGTTTGAGACACCTCCACATTGCTCCATGATGTCATGTAACTCGTGGCTGATCTGGTTGATCCGTTGACGATTCACATGTGAAATCCATTTAGTTATGAAGTGTTGTATCATGAGAGTATGTTCCCTATCAACCTGGATGTGAACTGACAACCCGATCATATACATGATGTTTCGACAATTATTCAACAACAAATAATAATGATAACCATAAGAATTTGCACCAATAATCTTTCTTTTTGGTGGATTATAATAATGAACACACTCGCTTGACGTTTGGCATGTGCAAGAGCATGAAAGTTTAAATTTTGAATGTGATAAGATTTTCGGTGGTTAAGAACTTTATGCCATGTTCCTCTTATCCACCGAAACGGTCGACTTTCGGTGGTTAAATAGTCAATTTGAAGACTTTCTTAACCACTTAAAACTGTAATTCCAAAATTCGAAAGCCAAGACCCAAAAGAACGATTTTTCCAACTTTACATTTCAAAAATAGACCATTTACTCTACTCTAAAAAATTTAGAAATTAATTTTTGGACCTGATCTTATTTCCTAAAGATTACCAAAATGACAGTGCTATTTTGGGAGATAATAGGAAGGTTAGGAGGTAAGGGTTGGTAGAATTCCGAAGGAAACCCTTGCATCCTACGTGATTGGTGAAGACCTTTATCATCTAAAGGTTCAATTTTGGAGAATAATAGTACACGCTAAAAATCTAGGGCCAACTAACAAAAATAAACAATCATACGCTAATAAACTCTAGGAATCAAAACTAAGAAAACAAGACTTCTCTCGATGATCGTACTAGTTGGTGATGAAATCCAAAATCGTGTGATCAAGTCAAGAAGGGGCTAGGAAATGGTGGAACAGTTACAATGGTGACCTGCTTAACAGACTTTCACCTTGGTGCAAGCTTCCACACAGTAATTGTGGATTTACCCTCCAAGGAGCCCGAGTGAGTTTGACCAATGTTTGTCCCAGGTACAGTGAGACTTCCCTTCACTGTCACCTCGTGTAAGTACCTAAGGATTATGGAAACTACGAACACCAACTTGCAGTCAGCCCCTGGGCCGGTACAATCGACAGTCTGATCTGAATTCATGGGCAGGATAACAAGTCTGAAATCAACTTGAGAGGCTCCCACACATAATCTTGGGTATACCTTCAAGTGACCCCCAATATACAATCCAAACACTACAAATAGTTGAACCACGGAGGGATAATCTTCGTAACTCACTCGAATGTGACCTCATGTGTAACCCCTGTGTGAGAGGGGGATCCCAGAAAGCCTATACGACAATTGGATTTGACTCTCCCTATCTCAAGATGCTAATGTTTGTTTTGAAAACTTTGGAGAGTTGTACTCACAACCTAATACAAAGTGCTAATCCTAGTCTAATGTTGGTGGAAGATCCTAAAAACAAAAATGTTCTAGATAATTTTTAATTAGAGTTGATTTTATGGTTGTTCTTTACTCAAAGGGTGCATGACAATGAAACTGATGGTATGATGACTCAAATCCAAAAAAATGAACAAGAAGATGATACACAATCTTGTCTTTCGATGAATGGATATTTAAGGGAAAGAGAGAAAGTTGTTTTCACTATCAAACCCTAATATGAAATGTCCTCAATCAATTTGTTTCTCACTCAAATTCGATGCAATGCTAAATTTTTTAGAAATGCCTTCTAACATCCAAAACAATCACTAAAATACATCCTTTTTTTTATATGTGAATGATAATCAGATGCAAGACTTCTAATTGTCAATCAAACTTCAAGATTAAACAGTCAGAAGCAAACCTCACACAAAACAAAAACACACTCTCGTCGTGAAATAGATAAGAAGGACAAAGATAACCAAATTGCAAACTAGAACCAAAAACCTCAAACAAAAGAGAAATGATGGAAATTTGACATCAAAGATCAAATGAAAAGTTCACAGACCTTTGGATTTCCTCACAAAATTTTTCACTCAATCGGATAAAGGAGAAGAAAACAACAAGTTAACTCTAGGTCAGCAAAGACAAAGAGTGTTTTCAATGCAAGGAAAGAAGATGTCAAAATACCAAACAAAAGAGGATGAATTCTCAGAACGAATGGTGTTTGAAATCCAATATCAAGATGGATTGAGAGTATGGGACCTTGAGCAAATGCCAAAACCCAGAAATAGCTTCAGAAAATGCAAATTTTGGAGAATTTCTCACAAAAAAGGGGATAGCACTCTAGTATAAGGGGCACCAGGGAGTTTGAGCACTCTGTGTAAGGCTATAGGGGAGTGCTAGCGCTCTGACAACAACAAGCGGGAGCGCTCTGCTCCAAAAACTCAGAAAAATGTCCAAAAGATAAAAAAATGAAGGGAATTCAGTCAATCAGAGTGATCTTGATGACATAATGAGGCAATCAAACCATTATAAGAATCAACATGACAATATGGAGTAGATAAAATCAGTGGGAAAAGGGCCAAAACAAGATCTAGGAATGGAAACAAAAATCAGAGCTCCTCCCTAGCGGAGTTGCCAATTTCTGTTGTAGGTGAATCCCCCTATGGACAAGTGGATTCCCTCTTGGTCTCTAGACTCCTAAGGCCAATATAGAAAGTGCTTAACATGGACACTAAATTCCTTTTATATCTAATCAAGCTAATGAGTTAAAGAGAAGGAGAAATATATGCACCTTATGAATGACGTTTGTCCCTGCAAAGTCCAGGCTGAGCTTCGATCTTGAGCTCCTTGATAGGCCCTACAAAACAAACAAAGGTACAATGGACTTCCTACTCTACTGAGATTATCTCAATCATAGATCCATCTACTATAGACAAACTTATATGGAACAAGCACAAGTTTGAAAGAAATAAGCCAAGCATTGATTATAATAATGAGAACAAGTAAAAGTACTTACAATCCTTTGAATGAAGGTGCGACAACCTCTTCCAGTTCTCCTTGTCCAACCCCTTTTCTCAATCAATATCCATTGATTTCTTTGATGACATCTCACTCATGAGATCATAAGTTTGATGTATTTCCAAATTTCCATTGTTCCTTTCACCATGAGAAGGCCTCCTTATATAACCTTGGAGGCATCCAACCACTTGAGAGATCTTTGGGATGAGTTGAGGATTCCTCTCCTTCAGTTGAGGATCTCCCCTAAGATCATGCCTTGACCATCTATTTGAATCCAACTACCTTCAATAATTGAGGGATTCTTCCCAAATTTTCCTTAACAAACCCATAATTTTCTCAAACGAGGGCAGTGCTCCCCCAAAGGGGTGCACAGGGCACTCAAACACTCCCCAAAGAGCCTTAGGGTGCGCCAACACTTTCTTATGGTTTTTCCAATGGAAAAGGGCTTGTACTTCTTGCCAAGTGATTTTCCTTCTTCCAAACCACCCTTTGAGGTGTCTTAAGTGTCTTCATGATGTTGTTAGAGGCACGACATATGCAATATGGAAGTATGATGTTTTTTGACACTTGGATAACTTATAGTCAAGATGCGACACTTGTAGACAAGATGCGACACTTACAACACTCGTAATGACGACACTTGCGACACTATCGAAGTGAGTAATTTTGAGGTGTAACAGATTGCCCCCCAAAGTATGAAGTTAGAATATGATGATGATTGAAGTACTTTGTAGACTTTTTCTAGCAAGGGTATGGATGCAGAGAAACCGGAAAAAGATGCACACAACCATCAAACAAATATTATGATATGTTTCAAAACCTAAGGCAGGCATACCTATGCTTGAGTGATAAAGACTTTTTAGGTATGGCCGCCATAAAATACACTGTAGATCCATAATTATATTGACAAAATGGTATAGCCACTGTAGATACAATGTGGATCTATACTCCTATGACTTGAATTGATCGTAACTATGAAGAATACACAGTGGATCTACGAGATGACAAGACATAGCCACGACCAATACAAAGTGGATGTATGTAACAGTATATGTGTCATAGTTCAAGAGAACTCCTTCGCAACCTAGGAAAAGTACATATAAGAGAACTCAACCCAGGGTCTTCATACCGATCCCTATGTAGTATGAATCTAACCATGTGAATACATGTCTTGATGTTGAACATGGTAGAAACCACTTGATTACCAGTCAATGATGTAAACCATTAACAAGTGTGAGGGAAATCACCATTGATGTCAATGATTCCCAAGGTAATATAGTACATTCTGACGAATGTGAATAGATGAGCTGAATTCGAACATCCGTGGAATCATCCGATCAGAGGTCAATGATGTAAACCCATTGTCGGACACGAGGAGGCCTACCATTGAGGTATGTAGGTCCCAAGGTACTAACGGGTTTCTAAGTCTAGTTCCTGGATAATGTGTTGAAGTTGACAGAAATAGACTCGTCGAAGGAGGGCCTTGATGTATCCCCCATCAACGACACGAACCTGACACAAATATGTAATTGGTATATCAAATGAACATGGAATGACATGGGTATTGAAATAGAATGTCTGTGATGTCTGACTCTCGAGGCATATACTTCCCTTGAACACTGAGGCACGACAGCAGAAACGTGACATGGACCAAAACTTGATAATGCAGTGGATGCTATGACTTTATTCAGGTGATCCAAAGGAGTAAAAGAAACTCAAAGGATTGGCTCAATGCAGAGTTTCAGTGGATTAAAATGCGTGCAAAGACAAATGTCGTGTTCAAGGGCGACCATAAGAGTTACTCGTAGTGTTCCCAAAAGCTTCTCAGCTTGCTTCTTTCAATTTTTTCCCCCATCCAGATAGACGAGTACCTCTTTTTAATTTTAACGAGCTCGAGGAGGGTAACACATGCTTGATATGACTCACCTTCAGTAAGTCCCTCTTCCTTTGTTTATCAAACATGAAGAAGTAAGGGTTTGGTCCCATATGGTCCCTTTAATGTATGCTTGTTTAACGAGTCCAGAGAAGATTAACTCAGTGGTTTTTCATATTTAGAGAGTCTAAAAAGAACTTAAAGACGACTCCAATGTGGTCCTTTTTCGTAATATTAGTCTTACGAGGCCGAAAAAGAGATAAATTATCACTCGAAAGATGCCCTTTCAAACCTTTTAACGAGTGGGAAAGGAAGCAAGATCACTCAACAATATTTTCATGTTTAGAGAGTTTGAAAAGAGATCAAAGACGACTCCAAAGGGTTCCTTTTTCGTATATCCATGCGAGTCCAAAAAAGTGATAAAAGTCTACTCGGTTACATTCTCATGTTTTTTTCGAGCACGAGAAAGAACAAAGACCAAGCTCGGTATGCCCCCATCTTGAAAGCTAGTGGATTAACTCCAGAATGATCATCAAAGGCTGGAGACATGCCCTCCAAGCTTCAATTCATTCACCGACTTTGAGGCTATCACCAATTTCTCTACTAGACAGAGAAAAAGGATAAGAGTGGATGAAAAGAATGTTCAAGAGAGGTGACTGTTTCATTTTTTAACGAGCTTGACACAGGAAAAGAACTATGCTCAGGGCTTTGGTTTCAATCCCCAGATTGTTGTTTCATTTTTTAATGAGCTTTCTACAGAGAGGAAAACTATGCTTGTGACCTCTATTTCATTTTTAAGCGAGCTTGCCACAAAGAAGCGAAACTATGCTCGTGGATTCTTCTTGATCATGACTTCCAAGAGAATAACACTCTGGAAGGATACCATGTCAAGGGATAAAACTTGGTCATGGCTTCCAAGAGATCTTCACTGGATGGAAGAAAATCAATCTGGAAGGAACACATGTTGAGGGACACGACAGGGATAAGGAGATTAGGTTCCAAAATCCATAACGAAGAGATCACCATGTCAACTACCGAATCCAAATCATCGGAAGTTGAAGGCATGGGAGACGATGGAAAATCGACATCATGAGGGGAGATAGACTGTATATCTTCGAAAATTTCTTCATGAGGAGGAAGAAAAGAGGATCAATTATGGTTATCATCCCGAGGTAGCTCGTTAATGCTCAACATTTCCATGATAGATTTATCCGAGGGAAAAAATGGGGAAATGTAATTGATTGTAGACAACAAGGAACTTAACCATGATTGCATCGAGGAACTATCGGGTGCCAATAGATGTTGGTCATCCGACGAGGGAGAATCAGATTGGATATAAACGTATGATTTTTTGGGTGGACTAAGTGGTATGGTGTCACCGAGTGCATCGAATTCCAAAGATTGATAAGCTGTGGTCGAAATCATATCGATAGTGGAAATATGATGTGTAGTTGGTGGAAGTGGTGTAGGGAAGGTACCCATAAGGCTATAATCTTTCAATAATCCAACACCAATGCTTTCATACGTGATCTTGTGGTCTCCAAAGAAAGGAATATTGTTGGTAGCGGAAGTGCGGGCATTAGTCGTGCAGAAATCCAACTGATCAACAGTGAAAATTTTTCCCTGATGAGGAAATTGTACACATCAAAAAACCAACGAGGCAATGTCAGTCATAGCATAAAACCAACTTCTTCCAAGTAACAAGTTGTAATTGAGGGGAGCATCGACTACCTTGACATCAACAGTGACATTTTTTCCACCCAATTGGATGGGCAGGGACTGTAAAATCCCACGGGGATGAAAACCTCACCCATCGAAGGTCCGTAACATCATTGGGGATTTGTTAAGTGCAGGTGATTTTAAACCTTTCCAACACACTAAAGACATGACACAAGTTGAGGTTCCCTCATCCAGAATAGTTCGGTGGATTTGTTGATTGTGAACAACAACATCAACTTGAAAAGAAAGTTGGTGGGAGAGGCGAGATGCATAATTTTCCAGGTTAAACATCATATGGTTGGACGAATTAGGATCAATAGCACCAATAGTGGACAAGAGAGTTCTACGTTGACTGGGGAAGTGTTGTAGAACTTCTAACGCAGACATAGCACACGGTGCTTGAGCCAAATCTTCAACAATGTTGTAGTTCTAGGCGGAACATGAACTAGGATTAAAGGTAGCTTTGTGGATATTTCTCTTAGGAGGGTGTAAGATAGAGTCAAACGTAGGTTTCTCAATCTGAAGTGGTCCAGATGGAGGATTAACCAATGGAGGACTATCAGAGGATGTTGATGGATCTGGTAAGGTACCGGTACCATTAGTGTATTTTCCTTTGTCAGGGTTACCTGGTGTGTCATATGTCTTAGAGCGAGTGTTCAAATTAATCCCATTAAACATGTAAATATGTGCACTCATCGAGGCCTCATCATGAGGATGGCTAGAACTGTCCCCAGGAGAAGGGGTTTGAGAAACCATGGATTGTTGTTGTGGAAAAGGTTGAGTAAGCATAGCGGGTTGTGAATTTCCCTGAAAACTTTTGGCCACTTCATTGCGATGTGGACAGTCTTGAGTGTATTGATCATCACCACAAATGATACACGTGAATTTCAGTTTCCATTGTGGCTGCTTTTCGGTAGCAGGTGTTTGAGCTTGATTTTTTGGTTGTTCATTGTTATTAGTATTTTTTGATTTATTCTTTGTCTTCTTCTTACCTCTGGATTGTTGTGAAGGGGAATATTGAACTGCATTCACCTCAGAAATATGAGTTTGAGGGGAGGTAGAGGAGAGTGTGGTTTTCTGGGAAGTAGATTGAGTTTTGACGGAACCGATAACACCATCTACATGAGATGAGGATGATGGTTTGGATGGACCGGTATTATCTCGAGCAAAATTTAGAAGAAAATAATACAATGTACCATATTGTGAATAAACCAAATCTAAGTACTAAGCCCAAGCAATGGTTTCTTCCTTGGTGACCGTGCCACCCATAGCGACATCGCGAGCGATTGGGGGTAAAAGTGATTTAGTAAACCATTTCACCAATAATATGTCAGGAATGATTACCTTGATCATCCTTCGTCATTGTCTCCACTCATGAATATGGTCAGAGATATGCACAGAGTCAATTTGAAAAAGGGAGGTTAAGAGTTTAGTACCCGTCTTGTAGTGAATAGGTAGTTGAAAGTGCGTGAGGAAAGAGATGGCAAAGGAATTGAAATTATGAAAAGAAGCACGTGGTAGTTCAATATACCACTTTGTTGTTGAGCCCATAAGTGTTCGCTGGAAAAGATGTAAACATACAAAATCATCCATAAGGGAGTTTGATGAACACCACAAATGGAAAATCATCACATGGTTATTTGGGTCTTCTCCAGATTTTCCGTCAAATTTTGGAATATCAGAAGGAAGTTTAGCTGGAATGACTGGCCAAACCAGTGAATGAAAAATAGGATCATTAGTTAATCGAGACAAGTCCGGAAGATCCAGAGTCGCAAGGAAAGGTAGTTGTCGGTTAATTTGCAGATGATACTGGTGTGGCATAGTAACACCAATAGGACCATAAACTGGGTTAGGTGGATAGTTGTAACCAGTAGGTCCTCCTACATATGGTTGTTGTTGGCCAGGATAAGAAGGATTTGATGAAGGATGAGAAACATTTGGATAACCCGGTGGGTTATGAGCATTATAAGCTGGGTGATTTTCTTTCCCATAAGGAGGATAAACATTTTTCCCTTAAGGATGGTAGGGAGTAGATCCCAGAGGTGGATACACATTAGACCCATGAAGAGGATAAGGTTGTTGTCCTTGAGGACTCCAGGTGGTGTTTGGGATGCCACCCAGATAAGGTTGTCCATAAGATATTCTGGAAGGAACAATATTTGATACTCCTCATTGTGGGTTATGATATGAATGTCCCCCAATGTGGGGTTGGGTAAAAGTGCTTCTTGAAGATAATCCCTAGGATTGTGAAGGGTTTCCAACAAACGAAGGTTGTCCCCTTGCCAGTGGTGGATTAATGACCGGGGTATGACTGGAAAAGGGAGGTTTCCCTCCAGGAGGAGCATGAAAAGGGGGTTGTCCCTCGAGAGGCGTAGGCCTGCCATAGAGTGGTGGTCCTCTAGGAAGGAAAGGTTCCCAAGATGTTGGTTTCCCTCTAGCCGGTTGTATTTGGTTGGCAAAGGTCTGCATTCTCGGGTGAAAATATGTCCTAGCAGGATCATGCGGAACATGTGGAGCTGTAGAGTGAAATATTTCAAAGGCGGGGGTAGGGATCAAAGTGCCTTGGGAATGAGTAGAGGTGATGATTCCAGCATTAGGATAGACTTGTGATGATGCAACAGTAGGGTTAATGACCTAATAGACAGAGTGATTCATGGTTTGACCGGATGGTCCTGTTTCACCAGGAGGGTCATGAGGATGAAAGGGTTGTCGAAAGGATTCGAAATTCTCATAGAGATCGTGTCCCAATGAAGTCCTCCATACAGAACAAGAAGGTGTGGTATTTGTATCTACTGCAGTGCTAGGACAAACAGGAGTCCTATACTCATCACCAAAGGTTGGTTCTGTGGATCCCATATATGTTTCGGTAAAATCTCTCTCTGGTAATCGTGGGACCACTTCGTCTATGACGTTCCCAAGGGAGTCTAAATGAAGCAAAAGTGGTTCGAGAGGGGTTACTGACACAGATGTAGTGTGAGGAGTGGGATTCTCAATCGTAACCAAAGCGCCTTGTGAGTTATCTAACGGAGGAGGAACAACACTTCCAGCATCATATTGATTTTCTACCTCTCCATGGTAGTTGTCTTCTAGAGGGTTAGGAGGTAAGGGTTGGTAGCCTTTCGGAGGAAACCCTTGCATCCTACGTGATTGGTGAAGACCTTTATCATCTACAGGCTCAATTTTGGAGAATAACAGTACACGCTGAAAATCTAGGGCCAACTAACAAAAATAAACAATCATACGCTAATAAAATCTAGGAATCAAAACCAAGAAAACAAGACTTCTCTCGATGATCGTACTAGTTGGTGATGAAATCCAACATCGTGTGATCAAGTCAAGAAGGGGATAGGATATGGTGGAATAGTTACAATGGTGACCTGCTTAACGGACGTTCACCTTGGTGCAAGCTTCCATGAAGTAATTGTGGATTTACCCTCCAAGGAACCCAAGTGAGTTTGACCAATGCCTGTCCCAAGTACAGTGGGACATCCCTTCACTGTCACCTTGTGTAAGTACCTAAGGATTATGGAAACTATGGACACCAAATCGCAGTCAACCCCTGGGTGGGTACAGTCAATAGTTCAATCTGAACGTATGGGTAGGATAACAATTCTGAAATCAACTTGAGAGGCTCCCACACATAATCATGGGTATACCTTCAAGTGACCCCCAATATACGATCCAACCACTACAAACAGTTGAACCACGGAGGGATAATCTCCATAACTCACCTGAATGCGACCTTGTGTGTAACCCCTGTGTGAGAGGGGGATCCTAGAAAGCCTATACAACAATTGGATTTGACTCTCCCTATCTCAGGATGCTAATGTTCATTTTGAAAATTTTGGAGAGTTTTACTCACAACCTAATCCAAAGTGCTAATCCTAGTCTAATGTTGGTGGAAGATCCTAAAAACAAAAATGTTCTAGATAATTTTTAATTAGCGTTGATTTTATGGATGTTCTTTACTCAAAGGGTGCATGACAATGACACTGATGGTATGATGACTCAAATCCAAAAAAATGCAAAATAATATGATACACAATCTTGTCTTTCGATGAATGGCTATTTAAGGGAAAGAGAGAAAGTTGTTTTCACTATCAAACCCTAATATGCAATGTCCTCAATCAATTTGTTTCTCACTTCTTGCCAAGTGTTTTTCCTTCTTCCAAACCACCCTTTGATGTGTCTTAAGTGTCTTCATGATTTCATTAGAGGCACAACATATGCAAGATGGAATTATGATGTTTTTTGACACTTGCAACACTTATAGTCAATCTGCGACACTTCCAGACAAGATGCGACACTTACAACACTCGTAATGACGACACCTGCGACACTATCGAAGTGAGTAATTTTGATGTGTAACAGAGTGGGATTCATTCTTAGACTCAACAGGATTTCCCTCATAAATCACCACTCCCCAAACAAAGAAAATTCCACCTTCGTCAGCTAGAAAAGTAGTTTCAATAGGCTCTGATATTTCTAAAGGGAGGAAGAGTAAAATATCAATTGAGAAAGGTAAATAAAATGAGGAAGCTTCTCCTGAAACTTATAATAGAAAAATGAAGGGTAATAAATTTGTCTTCACCCCTGATGCATCTTAGAAAATTACAAAGATTCTTGTTAACCAAGGAAACAAAAACAAGAGCAGGGTAGTGGAGGAAAATCCTAAGAGGTATTTAACCAGGTCTGTTGTCATGAAGATCACCCTAGCAGAGAAAGATATTACTGAAGCCCCTGTCCACCATATGGTTGCAGATACTATTGAGATACAATCTACACCTGGAAATTATGGTACAACACATATATTAAGATAACAGCTCATAAAGACACATAATACCATAGCACATATGAGGGATGAGAAAAGAGAAATGGTTAAGAAGGTTTCTGAGAATTTATACCTATATGATGAGGCTTTGGAAAATAGCATAAGAATGTTGAAGAGATATTTACCCATTCACAGGAAAATCAAACACCTCTATCAGCAGAACAAACTCCTGAAGAAAAAAAAAAGAGCATTGAAGAAAAAGTTGCAGCAACAAGAAGAAGAGGCTAAAAGGGAGTTAGATTTGTTTTCTCAAGAAGCATGTGAATGATTTGTGATGATCATAGGCTTCCCACAATTTTGTTTCAGTTTTTATTACGCACAAGTTTTGATCAGCAAATCAGATTTTGATTTACAACCAGACAATTTTGTTGGTTTTTTATCACTTCAAGGAAACATTTACAACAAAAACATTGGTGTGTTTAACTTCATCAGGCTTATATATATGTATGAATACACTCATATATGCATTCCATACACCAAAATAATGTCAGAGGATCAGTTACAATCTTACAAGGAACTTTTGCAGTGATCACACCAGTAAAGTGATGAAATTGAAAGTTTCATAGCGAGCATGCTATGAAAGTACATAGAGTGTCAAATCAACATCTGAGGTGACTTCCAATGGTCAACACATGTGAAAATCGACTCCACCATTCTAAGGATCGAATATTTGGTATATAAAGTTTGAAATATCCAAATAATATTATGTAATTAATGAAGTCAAAGCTTGACTCTTATCATTTTGTAAACAATTGTAATCAAATCCTATTTTGATTGTAACCAAATCTATTCATAGGGGAACAATTGAGCTCAAATACAAGAAATTAGTATCATCTATTTTCTATATGTTTTGTAATTGCAAATGTGCAAAGGGTTGGATAGGGCATAGAAGAATAAAATTTGAGCATCTATTGTAATTTCATGAACTTAATAGAATATAAGTGTAGAAGTACATAAATTTTTCCTACCAGAGATTCTAGTGATGATGGTTTGAATTTATTTTTCTCTCTTTGTGTATGTATTTTCTTTCTTGTGGTTGCAGAAACAATCAACGAGGATATGAATACCTACAAAAAATATTACAGGGACACTCCTCCACCGAGAATATTTATATTTCATAATCAATGACCTATAGATAGGCCTCAGGAAGAAGAAAGATTTATAAGAGAAACTCCTTTCATAATATCTTCAACTCCCAGGTATCAAACTATCGTTTTTGGTTTATGTTATGCATGTAATAATTTTGGACATAAAGCTATGAATTGCAGAGCTAACAACAAGAACATAAACAACTTTGAAAGTCATACCCAAAAGGGTTATCTAAGAAGGCCCATTGAAACTCAGAGAAGAAGTTACAACAGGTTTGAATCATTGAGCACTGAAGTGGAATTCTACAAGTGTAACAACTTTGGACACGTGGCCAAATATTTCAGAATGACAGTTCCTCATAGAGAACCAAAAAAAAAAAACAGTCACAGAAAAGAACCTCAGAAGCGAACATGGATAAGAACGCAGAATCAATATAACAATGCAAAATGAAAACTCAGTGTACAAGATAAGAAGAAGAAACGTGGTTGGTATGTTGATAGTGGATGTTCAAAACACATGACAGGTGATAAAGATAGGTTTCTTATATTAAGAAAGGAAAGAGATGAATCGGTCTCCTTTGGAAATGATGATTCATCTAAAATCATTGGAAAAGCCACAGTCAGCATTGGAAACAAGAATACCAAGGCATAAAATGTTCTACTAGTAGAAGATATGAAACATAATATTCTAAGTTTGAGTCAAATGTGTGACCAAGGTCATAAAGTTTCTTTCGATTCACAAAAGTGCGAGATAAGAAAATAAGTTTCAGGAAAATTGATTGCAAAAACTACAAGAACTTCAAGCAACATATATCTATTAAGTGAAATTGGAAATGAAAAGTGGTGTCTAAAAAAGGAAGATGAAATTTGGCTATGGAACAGAAGAATGGGTCACATATACTTTGATAACATTTTCAAATTCAACAAAAAGGAAGCATTTAGAGAAATGCCCCATATTACGAAAACAACCAACACTTTATGCAAGCATTGTCAACAAGGAAAGCAAACAAATACCGGGTTTAAATCAAAGGAATATTCAACGACAAGACCACTGTAAATTGTGCATATTGATCTAGTTGGACCAACTACAACAAAGGGTTTAAATGGTGATAAATACTCTATGTTATTATTTGATGATTATACAAGAATGACTACAATTTTCTTTATCGTGAATAAGTCAAAATCTTTTGAAAACTTCAAGGTATACAAGGAAATGGTTGAAAATGAAATGAATTCAAAAATAAAATGTTTGAGATATGATAATGGTGGAGAGTTCACTTCAAAAGAATTTATGGACTAGTGCAGCAAGCAAGGAATAAAAATGAAATTCTTCTTTGCTAAGACACCTCAACAGAATGGAGTTGTTGAAAGAAAGAAAAAGACAATACAAGAAATGGCTCGAACAATGTTAATGGATTCCAAATTGATAGATATATTTTGGACACATGCAGT
>ML783640.1:783018-793626 GCA_009831015.1 Picea engelmannii
ATTTTAGCTTATGCTTGCTCCAAGAATATTAAAGTATATAAGATGAACTTAAAATCATGTTTTATGAATGGGGAACTTGAAGAAGAAGTCTGCATTGAACAACCAGAAGGATTTCAGTTGTCATAGAATGAAAATTATGTGTGTAAATTGAAGAAGGCATTGTATGGTCTAAAATAGGCTCCTAGAGCATGGTACTCTAGACTGGATAAATATCTACAACATGTAGGGTTCAAAAAAGGAATTGCATAAAGAAACCTCTACATCAAGGTAACTCAAGATAGTATTTTATTAATTGAAGTTTATGTTGATGATATTATTTTTGGAAGCAATGATGACAGGTTAAGCCATAAATTTGCAAAGGATATGCAGACTGAATTTGAAATGTCATTAATCAGAGAACCGTCCTTATTTCTAGGTCTTCAGATACATCAAAGCAACCTAGGAATTTTTATTTCTCAAACTAAGTATATCAGAGAAATGCTAAAGAGGTTTGGAATGGAAGATTGCAAACCAATTACCACTCCTATGCAAACCAGTTGTAAGTTGAGAAAAGATGATGATTCAAAGTCTACAGAACAGAGGCAATATAGGTCAATGATTGGTAGCTTACTATATGTGACAACATCCAGACCAGATGTAAAGCAAGAATTTGGACAAGTGGCACGATTTCAAGGAGCACCAAAAGAAACACATGTCATAGCAGTGAAGATGATTTTCATTTATCTCAAAGCAACAAAAGAGTTTGGATTATGGTATCCAAAAGGAAAGGATATATCACTTATTGCCTACACATATGCAGATTGGGAAGGTTGCATTGATGACTGAAGAAGCACTAGTGGAGCAAAATTCTACTTGGGTGAGTGTTTATTATCATGGATAAGAAAGAAATAATCATCAATATACTTACCTATAGCCGAGGAAGATTATATTGCAACAACAACATGTTGTACACATGTTCAATGGATGAAACAAACTATGACAGATATACTGGTTGAGTATGATGATCCCATTCCAATCTATTGTGATAATACAAGTGCCATCAATATCTCAAAGAACCTAGTGATGCACTCCAAGAAGAAGCACATTCCAATCAAGTATCACTTTCTATGGGAATAGGTTGCAAATAAGAACATCAGAGTTGAATATGTGGGCACAAAATAAAAGTGGTAGACATATTTACAAAACCGCTTCCACGGGAAGCCTTTGAGTATCTTCGCTAGAGACTTAAAGTAATTTCTACTCCAAAATGAATGCTTTTGAACGCTTATCTTATATGTCTTAGATTTACACGAGGAAGCACCATAAAGAGGATAATTTAGGTCAAGAGATCAGTTTCAGGAAGAGTTCAGTCATGGGGAGTATCCCCAAGGACAGTTTAGTTAGGGGGATCAACCCCGGATGGAAAGATACCTTTTCCATTGATGACAAAAGGGGAGAGATTTATTAGATGCAGAGCATAGAGGCATGGTTCAAGGGTGAGAAGTGGTCACAAGGGGAGCATGAGTGATATGAATTCAGTATTTCATGACATTCCTTTAGTATTGCATCAGAGTGTTTCCATCAATGCCAAAGGTGGAGATTTTTTATTAATTGGGTTGGTTTTCATTGATGTCAACCCTTGAAGAAATTCCGATAGCGAATTATGGTAAAACAAAGGTTTGGGTAATGGAATCACATTTGTTTGATGGATAATGGTATGAGTTTGGATATATTTGCAGGTAAGACTATTCTAGATGGATAGTACATGTCATGCCATTTTCGGTGGTATGTGGAACATCACATAACTTCTCACGGTTAGAGATTTATGGCCATGTGAAGTTGGAGAACCCCCATGAGTCATCTAGAAGCCCCAAAAGGTCAAATTAGTCAAAGTGTTTGCAAAGAAGAAATTATTTAAATAATAAAGTGAAGTGATGAGTGTACTATAAGTCAAATAGGATGCAAAAGAAATTATTTAAATAATAAAATTAATGGAGAACTTACTAACTATGGAAAGTKCTTAAGTTAAGTGGACAAGTGGTTATAAGTGGGTTAACCCTAAAATAAGGAAAGTGGGTTAAGATGGTTAAAAGATAACCCCTTGAGGATGCTACATGAAAGTATAAATAAGAGGCAAGGCTCTCTCATTTAAATACACTTGAACTTATTGAATAACATTGAATATCTATTTTGTGAAACGTTATTTGGGAAGGTATTATTGATAGAGAAAAGTGTGGTGGGAAAAGTGCAGCAGGAAAAGTGCGGCAGGAAAACTGCAGCAGAAAAAGTGCGATAGAAAAAGTGCAGCAGAAAAATTGCGGCAAAAAAATAGCGACAGAAAAAGTGTGGCAGAAAAATAGCTGTAGAAAAAGTGTGACAAAAAAACTCGAGGCAGAAAAAGTGTGGCAAGAAAATTGTGGCAGAAAAAGTGCGGTAGAAAAATCACGATAGGAAAATCATGGCAGAAAAAGTGCGACAGAAAAATCATGGCAACAACATGGTTGGGGTCTATTTATGAGAGATATGACACATCTTTTTTGAGATATGTTTTGTGAGCTAGGTTTTAGTTGTTGAGATGGTATTGGATGTTGAGTATTGCTGCATATATTAGATTTGTTGAGGGATACAATTGGTATTTGGCATATGGGTATTAGTCTTTTGGTTGTGATGTGTTGTTGAAGTTGTTGGTTTAGCTTAAGGCTACATAACAGTTAGGTTGTGGCACATGGTTTGATGTAAGGGTTTATGGTATTTAGTTTATGGATAGAGTGATGAATTGTTAGATAACTTTTGATGGTTATATTGGTGTATGTCTTTGGTATATGGTTGAGGTACATGGTTGAGACAAGTAGCTGATGAGTTGGCACATACATGAGGTGTATAGTTAATGATGTTGGTACATCTTGATGATTCATAGTTGATTTGTAGTTGATGTATGATTGGTACATACTTGGTACATGGTTGGAGGCACTTGTTAGTAGTATTATTGACACATCGTTTATGGATGATGTAGCATACTTGTCTTGGTAGATCTGATTTGGTTGCTAAGATTGATGAGACATGTTATTGTGATAGGTTGTTTGGATAGGTTTTTGTGATAAGTTATTTATACAAGTTTGGTGCATGGTTGATGCACTTGTTGATGGTACAGGTTGATGTACAGTTTGATGCATGGTTGATGCATGGCACATCTTGGTTTAGGTTATTGGTACAAGTTGTTACACATTATTGGTATAGGTTGACAGTGACAGGTTTTCAGTGACAGTGGTTGATTCAGTGACAGTGACAGGTTATCTACATTTGGCATTTATATTTCAGGGTGGTTGGATGGGACAAGGACATGTGGTTGTATCTACCTTCTGATTGTAGCTAGAGAAAATATGGGGTTGTAGCCTCATTTTGGTTGTAGCTAGAGAATTTCGGAGTTGGAGCTTCCCTCAGGTTGTATCCTGAGAAAATAGGGGGTTGTAGCCTCCTTCTAGTTGTATCCAGAGAATTGGGGAGTTGGAGCTTCCTTCAGGTTGTAGCTTGAGAAACTAGGGGGTTGGAGCCTCCTTTCAGTTGCAGCTAGAAAACAAAGGAATTTGGTGCTTCCAATGAATGTAATTCTTAAAGACATATAAGAAAAAGAATTACGTGGTTTCCTCCCGCTTTGGGTTTCCATGTAAAAACACTGGTGTACTATGTATGTGTATGATTTCTCATTTATTCATTGTTTATTTACTTTGGAACTATTGGATGATAATGCTAAATTGATATAACACTTTCATTTTGTGGTTAAAAATCATTATTTCTCTATTATTGTTTCACCCTCCCTCTCAGTAATCCAATAGAGGAAAGGAAGTGAAATAAAATGGACAGTAGAAGAAAGAAAACCCTTTGAGGATATAAAAATGACATTAACTAAGGCACTGGTTTTATCTAGTCCATACTACTCAAAGGAATTTATCATATTTTATTTTCCTCATAACATACCATTGCAGGGGTCCTATTGCAGAAAAATGAACAAAACCTAGAGAAGCCCATAGCTTACTACAACAAAACTTTGAGGGATTTTCCATTGAAGTACAATATCATGGAGAAGAAATCATATGCATTGGTTAAAGCTTTGAAAGAGTTTATAGTCTATGTTTTTCACTCCCATATTGTTTCTTTTGTGACTAACAATGTTGTAAAATATATTTTGACTCGGCCAAATCCTGAAGGAAAAAGAGGAAAATGGATAGCAATTTTGTTGGAATATGATTTGCATATAAAGCCTACAAAATTTATCAAGGGTCAAGGACTTGCCAAGATGACGACTCTGTCAAAATATGATGTGTTGGGGATAATTTTTATTCCATAACTTTTAGAAAATTCAAAGGAAGAATCGTCACCATAGGTATCTCAAAAGTTTCTTGAATCTCTATGGTATAGTGATATCATATATGTTTTGAAAAACCTACAAGATCCTCCTGAATTAAGCAAAACTAAAGATAGCTTTTTGACATTAAAGGAAACAAAATTTTGCATACTTGATGGTTTTCTGTATTGGAAAGATCTAGGTGGGATTTTGTTCCATTTCTTATTAGAGGATGAGGTGATTCAAACTATCAAATAATTTCATAAGGGTGACTATGGAGGGCATCACTATTGGAAATCCACGGTGCATAAGATACTTAGAGTAGGATTTTATTGTCCCAACATTTTTTTTGATGTGTATTATGAAGTTTCGAGTTGTCTTGAACGTCATATCTTTGAGGGAAAATGAAGTTTGTTGCCCTTACTTTTGAAACCAATTTTAGTTGAGGCACCATTTCGGAAATTGGGCTTTCATTTCATAGGTGAGATTCATCCATCATCTTCAACACAACACAAATGGATATAGACAACTACAGATTATTTTACTAAGTGCATTGAAGTAGTTCCAACAAGACAAGCTACTGATTCTGTCATCATTCAGTTTTTGGAAAATAATATTATTTCCAGGTTTGGTTGTCCTACCATAATAATAGCTGACAATGCAACAACCTTTAAATCTAAGAGAATGGTAAAATTTTGCATTGATTACAACATAGCTCTTATCCATTTCAAAACATATTATCCACAGGGAAATGGATTAGTTGAGTCATCCAACAAAAGTATGACAAGAATCATCAAAATGTTACTGCAAGAAAACAAAAAGGCCTGGCATAAGAAACTCATATATGCACTATGTGCAGATAGGATCGCCACAAATAAATCTATTGATACTTCACCCTTTCATCTTGTGTATGGAACATAGGTAGTTTTTCCCACTTCTGTGGGGCTTCCAGTTATGAAATTGTTGAAGGAACAAGATGCAGAGCCAAATGACATCCAAATAAGAATAAATCAACTTATTCAAGTTTAGCAAATGAGAGAGGAGGTGTTCAACAACATGCAATTGTTCTAGGATAAAATGAAGAATTTTTTTGATAAGAAAACAAAGGCTGATGATTTTAAGATAAATGATCTAGTGTTCAAATGGTATGTTAGGAATGGATATAAGGGGAATCATGGAAATTTTTATCACCTTTGGCTGGGGCCGTACAAAATTGTGGCTTACAATGGAAACAATGCTTTTCTATTGCAGGAGTTGAATGGAGATTTACCTGGAGGAGGTCCTGTCAATCGAAGCTTTATGAAACACTCTGTCACATAAAGAATATTGATCTCTCACTTCATTGTATATATCCATTTTAATTTTAAATTTGCAGGTGTGGACAACACTTTAAGGAATTTGAAGCCCAAGGTGAAGGCCCTAAGATTCTAATGGGTGTTTTCAGATGATTTTTCAGTGTGCTTAAATTTTCAGTTTAATTTTGTACTTCAATAAGGATGAATAGTCAAAGTCTGTTGAGTTTTGCTCTAGTTTTCAGTTGTGAATAAAGCCCATTGGATAGGCACTAGTCTGCAGGTTCTTTTCTATCTCACAAAGAGCTTGTCATCCCCATTGGAGACTATGTTAAGGTTCACTAATGTGAATAAAGTCAAATTCAATTCAGATATATTTATTTATTTTCAGAGTCATGAATTGGTCTTGTAAACATCAATATATGACTCAATTAGAAGTGTAAATGTATATATGTTGATTCTTGTTAATCTTGCACTCTTTTAAGCTTGAGTGATTAGTCATCAATGTCCATTTGTCAGTTATTCAAGAGTCACTTTTCTTGTAGGACTAGATTTTCATCATTTCAAAAAGAAAAAATTCATGCCAAAGGGTCATCATGGTGATATAAAGTGTGTCATGATATGTAATTGAGTTTTTTCAAGACATAGTGTTATTTTGTATTGATCAAACACAAGAAAAAAACAATTTTCTCCAACGCCACAAAAGTTCGCTGTGAAAGATCCTAAACTTTTGCAGCGAACAACTGTCATCATCTTAGTGGATTTTCATCATTTCAAAAATAAAACGTCATGCAAAAGGGTCATCATGGTGATGTAAAGTGTGTCATGGTATGTAATTTAGTTTTTTCAAGTCACAGTGTGCTTTTGTACTGATCAAACACACGAACAAATCAATTTTCTCCAATGCTGCAAATGTTTGTTGTGAAATCTCCTAAATGTTCACAATGAACAATTGTTGTCATATTAGTGTTTTTCCTGTACTATAAAGGGGTTTTAATTGAATTTCATAGTGTGAAGGGACACAAAAACATGATTATTTTATTAAATGATCCCTTCTCTCATTCAAAATCACTCATAAGGCATCAAATTTTCCATAAAATCTGTCTTGCTGCGAAACTGCTTGGATCTCTAGCTGTGAAACTTCTTGGATCTCTCATTGCAAAACTACCTGTATCTCACGTTATGCAACTATCCACCATGTTTTGAAACTATGGCATGCTATGAAACATCTGTCTCTATAAACCCTAGTGCTGCAAAATTTGTGTTCTATTTGTTATGACCCTAACTCATAGATTCATAACACTCTATGTTCTGATGATCCCAAAACACCTAAGTGTCGATATTATTTGTAGTGAATTCATTTATCATTAAACCCTATTCACTTCTCAAACCCTATATATTATAGGAATTGGGATATTTTTCTATTGTTCGAAGAAGAAATTTCACTTCATTTCATCGTGACAACAACAACATCTGTGGAAAAAAAGAAATATAACAAGGGAAGATAAATTTGTAGGTTTGAACCTCAAGGAATGGATTTTTTGAATTCAAACCCAATGTGCAGAGATTATTTTCAGTAGGTCATATGTTTATCATTTTGTGATAAGTTGTAGGGTTACAACATGGAGGTGGAAAAACAATTTTCCTCGAAATTTGATGGCAACAAAAACATAATTGGGCTTCTTGAGTTCCAGGTGACAGGGCTAACAATTGGTGTTGCAACAGAGATGCTTGCATAGGTATATAGGTGGTTTAAATGTATGTCATTAGACTTCATCTTCTGCAATGACTACTTTAAACCTGAGCATCAAGATGAAGACATAACGGTTGGAGTTTCAAGGAAACATATGCTTGATCCATTTGATAAGTTGTTGAGGGTTATTCAAAGGTATTTTACCTGTGAGGGATGGTTCATCAAGGTTTGCAAGTATCATATTATACTATTGATGCACTTCACCAAAAAGAAACCTCGCAAATTGCCTTATTATCTATACAGTATCCATGGAAAGATGGCAAACATGGTACAAACAAAAACCAAATAGATTGAGGTTAGCTTGTTCCATTTCTATCTTATAAGAAATTTAGTGCTAGAAGAGATCAGGAAAACCGATATTGAGTGGGAGTCATTCTTTTCCTTAGCAGGATTTCCCTTAGAAATTACCACTCCCCAAACAAAGAAAATTACACCTTCTTCTTCTAGAGAAGAAGTTTCAACATGCCCTAAAAGTTCTAAAGGGAGATAGAGTAAAATGTCAATTGAGAAAGGTAAATAAAATGAGGTGTAACACACCCACTATGGGAATAATATTTTTTGGCTTTTTCCTTCTTTTCACCGAGGAACAGAATCCCCGAATTCCTATGGGGTCTGATGCAGACCCTACCATCCCTTACCCTTACCCATGTGATCGTTGGCTATGACCATAGGACTTACCGGAGAGGCGCTTATGGCTTTCGCGATTCGAGAAATCACGATGCATGTGTTCCCCTGCTCTCTTGTCTCTCAAAGTGCTAAAATCTGAAAGGGACCAACAGTTTGTCACATCTAACAATGCCTTGGATTAAAATTTGGAATCCGAACTTTTAGAGTTTCACGTACCGGGTTTTCGTGGTAGAAGAGGATGAGGGGTTCATACCCTTCGATTTTCTGGGTGCCGAAACACCAAAAACTGAATCTAGATGCGCTAAGTTGTATTGGGATTTCACAAGTCAGGAATTCAGGACTGGCGTGTACAAGGGACTTGCTTCTAGATATCCCGGGTGCCGAAATACCGAGACATCAAGACTTATCCATGCTATTATTATTTCTGGGTTTCGCAAGTCAGGATTTCAGGATTGGCGAGTACAAGAGACTTTCCCTTAGATATCCTGGGTGTCGGAACACCGATACACCGTATCTCATCCACGCTATTATCATTTTGGGGTCTTGCAAGTCAGGATTTCAGGACTGGCGAGTACAAGAGACTTGCCCTTAGATATTCCAGGTGCAGAAACACTAAAACATATATCCTCTAAACTCAGTTCAGGGTTTCGCAAGTTGGGATTTCGTGATGTGTGATGACAAGAGGTCTCGCATCTGGGTTTCCCGGGAGCCGAAACTCCGAAGTTCATATATATACGTTAAGCTCATTTTGGGGTTTCGTAAATCAGGATTTTGTGACATGTGAATACAAGGAAACTTGCCCTTGGGTATCCCGAGTGCCGAAACACTGAAACACCAAACTCTAACCACACTATACCATTTCGGGGTTTCGCAAGTCTGGATTTTGCGATGTGCGATGACAAGAGGTCTCACATATGGGTTTCCTGGGAGCTGAAACTCCAAAGTTCATATATATATATATACGCTAAACCATTTATGTGTTTCGAAAGTTGGGATTTCGCGACATGCAAATACAAGGAAACTTGCCCTTGGGTATCCCGGGTGCCGAAACGCCAAAACACCAAACTCTAACCACGCTACACCATTTCGGGGTTTCGCAATTCATGATTTCGCAATGTGTGATGAAAATAGGTCTCACATCTGGGTTTCCCGAGAGCCGAAACTCTGAAGTTCGTATATATATACACTAAGCTCGTTTCAGGGTTTCGCAAGTCAGGATTTTGTGACATGCGAATACAAGGAAACTTTCCCTTGGGTATCCCAGGTGATGAAACACCGAAACACCAAACTTAGGCCATAAAATCCTTCAACAGATTCTTGGGTAATTATCACCAGGTTTGGTGACCTAACTGAAAGGCCTTCTTGAATTATCGAGCTATGAACTCTGTGACAGGGGTGAGGTAAGCTTAAGTATTTACTTAAAAAAGGTAGTCCTTTCAAGGAACTCACTCCAGCTCTGGAATATGATGGAGCTTCCCGGAAGGAGGTTCCTTCGAGGAGACAACCCAGGGCATGGCATGGGTCAAGTACATGGGACAACTCTCCAAGGAATGAGCTCGAAATCTAAACTTATTCGTTCTATACATAAATCTATTATAGTTATATAAGTATAAGCACACATTCATTGTTGCTGATCAAAACACCAGACGAACACTTCTATACAGAAATCAATCATTTATAAGTGTACAAACATGAGCATGCATCCATTTTATTCAATTCAAGATACGAGATGTAAACACTTTTCAGAAAGAACACCAAGTATGGCACGACCGCTGAGAGGGGTGCTCATTTCCACCCA
Organism: Picea engelmannii; assembly: GCA_009831015.1. NCBI lineage: Eukaryota > Viridiplantae > Streptophyta > Pinopsida > Pinales > Pinaceae > Picea > Picea engelmannii. Next base: position 792,810 of record ML783640.1, read on the forward strand.
ACCATAGGCTCAGCGACTCCCAACGGATTTACCACTAGCCACCCCCGAGCTAGACCACGAGGCTTTGAGACTCAGTCTCCTACTTCCCGCTCATCAGAAGTCAAGGACAAAGGTTACTCTTCTTCTCCTCTACTCAAGACTTGTTGTATTTTCCAGAGTTCCTCTTGTTCTCCTTCTGCGATCCTTGTTGCATGCCCTCTCCCCACACTTCCTTTCTTGCTTTGTCCTGCAAGGTTGCATGTGGCGCGAATTCCCCGGCAGTGGTCAGGTCTGAGGGCTTCTAGGGATGGGAATTTCACCCCCCATCCCCTCATTAACTCATGAGGAGCCTCCCCACCTACCGTCCTGGTGAGTAATTTATTCTAGGGCTAGAGAGCATCTTTGGTCTTTGAGCCAGTAAAGACCAATATGGTATTGGTTCGGTGGAAGTTAACGCCACCATTCCAGGTGACTTCCACCACCTTTCATCAACCATCATGGTCTATGTTTCAGCACATCCCCCTCTCCGCAATCATGCAACATATATATACACACATAATTTACATTCGTCGACCCTTTATATAGGGTCCGTCAAATCACACATTCACATATTGGAGTTTGCCATAATTCTTGGCCAATATAGTTATATTTTTTATAGAATGGGGAAAACAGGGTGTTACAATTCCCTCCCCCTTAAAGGAACATCATCCTCGATGTTATATCTATCAATAGAACATGTAAGTATAGAAGTAAACAAAATCGGATATGCCTGTTTCATGGCATATTCCATTTCCCAGGTAGCCTCATCTGGGCCAAAATGTTTCCACTGCACCTTGAC
>ML783640.1:794398-810689 GCA_009831015.1 Picea engelmannii
GAGTATTGCATGGCCTACCGTAGAGGACTTTGAAAGGGCTCATCTTCAGGGATTCTTGGTAGCCGTTGTTGTAGGCGAATTCCACTAGTGGCAGGTAGTCTTCCCACTTTTTGGGTCGATGCATTACATGCATCCTGAGCATGTCTTCTAATATTTGATTCACCCTTTCCATCTACCCATTGGTTTGAGGGTGATATGTTGTGCTAAATAGTAACTTGGTCTCCAAACTAGCCATCAGTGATTTCCAAAAGTTGGAAGTAAATTTTGTATCTCTGTCAGACACGATCTCCTTCGGTATACCATGCAGTCTAAATATCTCCTTCATGAATACATTGGCAATGCCTATTTCCTTACAAGTTGACTTGACAGGGATAAAATGAGTGGACTTGCTCAATTTATCCAGCACTACCATGATGGCGTCATTCTTTTTGGTCGAGGTTGGTAATCCGGTGATGAAATCCATGGAGATGGTTTCCCATTTCCATTCTAGGATTGGTAGAGGTTGTAATAATCTTGCTGGGTGTCAGTGTTCTGCTTTTACCTGTTGGCATTCTATGCATTTGGTTAAGTACTCAGCTATGTATTTCTTCAATCCAGGCCAATAGAATTGTTTCCTGGTGGCCGTGATCATCTTCTGGTATCTTGGATGACTAGTGTAGTGTCTTTTGTGCAGTTCATCCATTATGAACCTCTTCAAGTCATCACAATATAGGATATACAATCTGTTTTTGTAAGTGAGTAGACCTCCTTCCATTATCTGGTAGCCTCCATATTTTATCCCTGCGGGTTCTTGTTGTAGGTACGAGGTCACGGTCTGGAAGAATGTGTCTGTCTCTTGTGAATTTCTGACTCTTTACTTGACATCCATCTCACAGGTGCTTACCATTGCCAGGTGAATTGTTTTCATGCTTCTGCTAAGGGCATCATCCACCCTATTTTCCTTTCCCTTGATATGTTTGATTTCAAAATCAAACTCGCTGAGGAGGGCCATCCACCTAGCTTGTCTGGCATTGAGCTTTGGTTGGTCGAACAGATATCGCTATCCAATGTGGTCTGTCATAAGTACAAATTTTATTCCCAGGAGGTAATGCCTCCACATTTTCAAGGTGTGCACTATGGCGGCTAGCTCTAGATCATGGGTCACATAGTTGACTTCGTGCTCATTCAATTTTCAGGATTCATAGAAGATTACACTTCCTCCTTGCATAAGGACTCCTTCGAGCCCTTCCTTACAAGCATCTGTGCATATGAGGAAATCAGCTTCGAGGTCGACGATCTTCAGCATGGGTGCATGGGTCAGTAGATGTTTTAGGGTTTGAAATCTTTCTTCACATTTTTGTGTCCACGCGAATTTTATCCCCTTTTTCTGGAGGGTAGTGATTGGACTCCCAATCTTGGAGAATCCTTTTATAAATATCCTATAGTATCCTGCCAAGCCCATAAAGGATCTGATATCCAAAACGTCCTTCGGGGTAGGCCATTCCATGATAGACCTGATCTTATCAGGGTCTACTACTATCCCTTCTTCAGATAGGACATGGCCCAAGTAATGTATTTGCTTCTAGAAAAAGTCACACTTGCTAAATTTGGCATAGAGCTGATGTTATCTTAGCACTTGAAGCACAAGCCTAAGGTGTTCCTCATGTTCCTCTCTATTCTTGGAGTAAATTAATATGTCATCAATAAAAACCAAAACAAATTTGTCTAGGAATTTGCTGAGCACATTGTTCATCAAGCACATAAAAGTGGCAGGGGCATTGGTCAATCTGAATGGTACTACCACAAACTCCTAGTGACCATATCTCATCCTGAAGGCGGTTTTATGGATGTCTTCGCCCTTGATTCGGACTTGATGGTATCTAGATCACAAGTCAATCTTCGAGAAGATAGAGGCACCTCCCAATTTATCGAATAAGTCATCAATCCTAGGTAAGGGGTACTTGTTCTTTATGGTTACCTTATTGAGTTGTCTATAATCTATACACAGTCGGAGGGTACCATCTTTCTTTTTCACAAAGAGGACTGGTTCTCCCCATGGAGACACACTGGGCCGGATATAGCCTTTGTCCATCATTTCTTTCTGTTGTAATTTAAGTTCAACTAGCTCAGGTGTGCTCATCCTATAGGGTGTCCTAGACATTGGCACTGCTCCTGGTGCAAGTTCTATAGAGAAGTCGATGCCCCTTCTCGGAGGTAAACCCGGTACCTCATCCGGAAATACATCTATGTAATCTCTCAATGTGGGGTGGTCTTTGAGGCTTGGTTTGTCACCTTCAATTGTTTTCAACATCTGTATTGCATATAGTGGACATCCTTTTTTGCAATACTTTCTCATTTGAAGAGCTCGTATTTGTCTCACTGAGACAGGTTTTTGGATTCCTTGAAGGGTTATTTTTCTTCCTTCTTTACTTACACATCCCAAGGTTTTATGATAACAGTCCAGTTTGGCTTTATGGGTGTCTAGCTAGTCCATACCAATCAACAGATCATACGATCCCAGGGGTAATATGTTAAGGGTTGCTTGGGTGTGGAACTCATCCATAATGAATTGGCAGGCTGGTATGACCTCCGCTACCCTTCTTTTGGTGCTGGTGGCTAACTGTACCAACCATGGCTTGGTGTTTTTATGTGGTTGTAGTTTACATTTATCCATAGCCTTAGGGGCTATATAACTCAAATTTGAACCAGGGTATATCAAAATAGACACTTGATGGTTAGTGATCATACCTTCGATTTCCACCACTAAAGCTTGGTGGTAAACTTGGTTATTATCCAAGGCTACATAAATTTGTGGTACACTCCTGGCCACGTTATTGACGGTGGTAGCTTCTTGAACATTGTAAATTCTTCGGCTTTTCTGTTGTCGGTACGGGAAGTCCCTCAGTAAATGTTCTTCTCCACAACCCCAACATTTCAAAGGTTCTCTCTTTTGGTTATCAGTTTTTACTGGGGCAGATCCAGAAAGTTTATTTCTGCTCAAGGAGGGAAAGTTCTGCTTCTGTACACTTCAGGCTAGGAAGCTCATCCTTGAGTTCCTTTTATAGTCCTTAAATATTGGGGATTTAAACCCCTTTTTCTGGAATCCTGAACTATTCTTCTTCTTCCAGACTTCGCGATGTCCTGTCCAAGGCCCAAGATATTCATAACAATATCTTGCCTTTTGGATAATATCTTCTAGGGTCTTTGGTTTGTCAAATTCAATCCTGTTCTGATAGTCCTTAGGTAGTCCACTTATGAATCGTTGCACCTTTTCCTTTTCTGCTTTTATGTAGGGTACATACCTCAACAGCTCAAGAAATCTACTGACATATTCCTCTAGGGTGAGTTTCCCTAGCTTGAGTTCATAGAACTCTTTAGCCTTTTCATCGAAGTATTTTTCCGACAAAGATTTCTTCCTGAAGTATTTCTCAAACCGTTACCAAGACAAGTATTCTTCGTGAATCCCTTTTACATTCTTAAGGTCTCCACCAAATGGAAGCCTTTCCATTCAAGTTGAATGTGGCTACTCAGGCCTTCAAGTTGTCTGAGAAGTCATGGACTCTGAAATACTTCTTTAGTCCAAGAAGCCATGCCTCCACTTCCTCTCCTTTCTTTATTTCACCGTCGAAGGAGGGTGGTTTGGACTTCTTGAACTCTTCGAGATTATGATTCTTGAAAAGTTTTCTCTTCCTTCATTTTCTTCGGGAATGAGAGCCAGTTCTACTGCTAGAAGATCCCTCTGAGTTGCTATCTTCCTTTCCAAAGGAATCATCTGACGCTTGTCCCTTATCTTTGGGGTGGACCTTTCTCGAGGTGCTTCTCTCAGTGTGGCCACTGATAGGACCACGTTTCTGTATCTCAGGTTCATGTTGCAATTGTCTTTGTATGTCAGATAAGTTATGCAGTAAAACTACATTAATTTCCATTTGCTTCTCTTTCTCTTTTATCATTCTCTCGTTGTCAGCCTTACAGCTCTACAATTCGACCATGAGGCTCCTCACAATCTCAGCTAGATCTGGAGGGGTCCCTACCACCCTCCTTTCATCAGACTCTTAATCTCTATTGTGGGATACCTCCCCCACTTCATGGTGAGTCACCATTCTATACATCTGTAATTTCCCGTGGTTGATCTTCCACTTGTGTGCAAAAGAAAAACGTTGGTTGTTAGTCAATATTTATATTCATTTATGACCAGTACATAATTCATATTTTTCACATGCACACACACAATAGGAGTTTTCATTCTTAACTTCAAATTTTAATTGAGGGGGTCAAGATAAAGAGTTACTCCTTTTAATAGTACTCCGAATGGAGTTTCTGCGCAATCCATTCATGAGCCCAAGTAGGCCAAGTGTTGTAACCATGCTCTGATACCAATTTGTAACACACCCACTATGGGAACTAATATTTTTCGGCTTTTTCCTTCTTTTCATTGAGGAACATAATCCTCGAATTCCTATGGGTCCTGATGCAGACCCTACCATCCCTTATCCGTACCCATGTGATCATTGGCTATGACCACATGCCTTACCGAAGAGGTTCTTCCAGCTTTCACGATTCAGGAAATCCCGATGCAAGTGTTCCCCTACTCTCTTGTCTCTCAAAGTGCCGAAATCCGAAAGGGACCAATAGTTTGTCACATCTAACAATGCCTCGGATTAAAACTTGGCATCCCACCTTTCGAAGTTTCGTGTACTGGGTTTTCATGGTAGAAGAGGATGAGGGGTTCATACCCTTAGGTTTTCCGGGTGCTGAAACACTGAAAACCGAATCTACATGCGCTAAGCCGTATCGGGATTTCACAAGTTAGGAATTTGGGACTGGCGTGTACCAGGGACTTGCTTCTAGATATCCCGGGTGTCGAAATACTGAGACATCAAGACTTATCTATGCTATTATTATTTCAAGGTTTCGCAAGTCAAGATTTCGGGACTGACGAGTACAAGAGACTTTCCCTTAGATATCCTGGGTGCCGGAACACAGATACACCATATCTCATCCGCACTATTATCATTTCGGGGTCTCACAAGTCAGGATTTCAGGACTGGCGAGTACAAGAGACTTGCCCTTAGATATCCCGGGTGACAAAACACCAAAACATATATCCTCTGAACTCACTTCAGGGTTTCGCAAGTCGGGATTTCGCGATGTGCGATCACAAGAGGTATCGCATCTGGGTTTCCCAGGAGCCGAAAATCCGAAGTTCATATATATACGCTAGGCTTGTTTCGGGGTTTTGCAAGTTGGGATTTTGCAACATGCGAATATAAGGAAACTTGCCCTTGGGTATCCCGGGTGCCGAAATGCTGAAACACCAAACTCTAACCATGCTATACCATTTTGGGGTTTCGCAAGTCAAGATTTTGCAATGTACGATGACAAGAGGTCTCGCATCTGGGTTTCCTGGGAGCCGAAACTATGAAGTTCATATACATATATGCTAAGCTCGTTTCAGCGTTTCGCAAGTCGAGATTTTGTGACATGAAAATACAAAAAAAAATTCCCTTGGGTATCCCAGGTGCCGAAATGCCGAAACACCAAACTCTAACCACTCTATACCATTTTGGGGTTTCGCAAGTCAGGATTTCGCGATGTGCGATGACAAGAGGTCTTGCATCTAGGTTTCCCGGGAGCCGAAACTTTGAAGTTCATATATATATATATATATATACGCTAAGCTCGTTTCGGGGTTTCGCAAGTCAGGATTTCACGACATGCGAATACAAGGAAACTTTCCCTTAGGTATCCTGGGTGCCAAAACACCGAAACACCAAACTTAGGCCATAAAATCCTTCAACGGATTCTTGGGTAATTATCACCAGGTTTGGTGACCTGACTGAAAGGCCTTCTTGAATTATCGAGCTATGAACTTCGTGATAGGGGTGAGGTAAACTTAAGTATTTATTTAAAAATGGTAGTCCTTTCAAGGAACTCACTCCAGCTCTAGAATATGATGGAGGTTCCCGGAAGGAGGTGCCTTCGGGGAGACAACCCAGGGCATGGCGTGGGTCAAGTACATGGGACAACTCTCCAGGGAACGAGCTCGAAATATGAACTTATTCATTCTATACATAAATCAATTATATTTATATAAGTATAAGCACACATTCATTGTTGTTGATCAAAACACTATACAAACATTTCTATACAAAAATCAATCATTTATAAGTGTACAAACATGAGCATGCATCCATTTTATTCAATTCAAGATATGAGATGTAAACACTTATCGGAAAGAACACCAAGTATGGCACGACCGCTGAGAGGGGTGCTCGTTTCCACCCAACCATAGGCTTAGTGACTCCCAATATATTTACCACTAGCCACCCACGAGCTAGACCACGAGGCTTTGAGACTCAGTCTCCTACTTCCTGCTCATCAAAAGTCAAGGACAAAGGTTACTCTCCTTATCCTCTACTCAAGACTCACTGTATTTTCTGGAGTTCCTCTGGTTCTCCTTCTGTGATCCCTGTTACATGCCCTCTCCCCACACTTCCTTACTTTCTTTGTCCTACAAGGTTGCATGTGGCGCGAATTCCCCTGCAGTGGTCAGGTCTGAGGGCTTCTACGGATGGGCGGTTCACCCCCCATCCCCTCATTAACTCATGAGGAGCCTCCCCACCTACCATCCTGGTGAGTAATTCATTCTAGGGCCAGAGAGCAGCTTTGGTCTTTGAGCCAGTAAAGACCAATACGGTATTGGTTCGATGGAAGTCAATGCCACCATTCCAGGTGCCTTCCACCACCTTTCATTAGCCATCGTGGTCTCTTTTTCATCACACCCCCCTCTCAGCAGTCATGCAACATATATATACACACATCATTTACATTCGTCGACCCTTTATACAGGGTCCGTCAAATAACACATTCACATCTTGGAGATTTCCATAATTCTTGGCCAATATAGTTATTTTTTTTACAGACTGGGGGAAGCAGGGTGTTACATGAGGCATCTTCTCCTGAAACTAATGACAGAAAAAATAAGGGTGAGAAAATTGTCTTCACTCTTGAAACAACTGAGAAAATTACATGTATTCTTGTCGTCCAAGCCAGTAAAAAGAAGAGCACGATAGTGGAGGAAAATCCTAAGAGCCATCTAACCAAGTCTTTTGTCATGAATCTCACCCTAGCCGAGAAATACATTAAATGAAATACCATCATTTACCTCACCACTACTTCCTGGATTTCTTCAAAACCAATCACTTATATTTATCTTTGTGTTTGAGTTGACTCCATGCACAATGGTCTGTTTCTTTGCTCAACCACCACTTCATAAACCCTACCTTCATTTATAGAATATATAGCCACTGTACTAGTTGCAAGAGAGAGAGAGAGAGCCCTCTCTAGGTTTGAAGGGCTAGCTTCCAGTACTAAAGATTTGTTTTTGGTTATCTATGATTTTTCCTCATTTAGCCAAGGGAAATTATGGAGTGATAACATAATATATATGGGATGGATAGTAAAATGAAAAATCATTATGGAATTCCCACGATTATAAGTTCCTAATCAAAATTGGATGCCAAAACACCTAATGTCTGAGAAAACAACTTTCATCGAATTGGTTATGGTGACATATTTAGAAGAAATGGTAATGGGAGAGTTTTACACATTAATAGCTTAGCCATGGAGGATTCTATTTTAAATGTTCCACCTTTGTTTCTTCCGACAATTGATCTCGACCTTGAAAAGGTACATGGTGATATGCCAAGAAAACATTTTGAATTAATCTAGAAAGACCTCATTGGCTCATTGATCTAGGAAAATCCGTTTATGTTGAAAGAGCTATAGAAACCCTTCAGGGAAAGGGAAAAGTTGAGGAATGTAACATCCCCAGCCACCCACAGGCTGGGGTATGCTACCCTCAAGACCTCCCTTGGACGTATTTCTCTTATTGATACCTTTTTAAAATTTCAGGATGCATAAAAGAAAACACTTTAACGACATGCACAAAAATATCCAACAAGCATGCATAATCTAAGATTTAGTTAAATGATAATTAAAATACACAACGGAATACATTCATACACATAAAATAATATCACATCAGAGAGAACTTATATTTATAAAAAGGCGACACCAACTGGTTGCATACCAAGGACATTCCACCCAACTGTAGACACCACTACTCCAAATATCAACAACAGTGTCACCCCCAAGCCAGGGATATGAATCCACAAGGATGGTTCCAGAGTGTACTTGGGTTCCCAAACCAGTCAGCTCTCAATATCTCAAAGGTTTCCCAGCACCCACAACAATCCAAGTACCCAACTCTCTTCTACCCAACCTGTATCACCTAAGAGAATGGACCTCCACCCTTCTCTATCAAGCAGTCCCTCAGGTAGTCCTTATCCTTTTTCCAGGGCCTTCATCACAACTAGTCCATAATATCAATGCTATAACTCTCAAGACTTGTATTTATGATAAAAATAGGGCATAGGCCAACACATCTCAGACATGTAGGCCCCAGGTCATGGATGGATTGCACCAGCGACCATTACAACCAACTATCCTGTGGCTAATTATCAATAGTTCATTTCCCTTTTCCAAGCCAGGATGCAGGTGAGGATGGATCAATGAATGGGTGCATGAGTGCATGAAAGTGAATGAGGGAAATAATGAACGTACAGGAAAATCAATGAACAATCCATCAGTCGAACCCCCCCATCAGACCAGAGGCAGGTTAAAGTAACTTCGTGGGGAATCAAGAACCTCCTGTCCTTCCCCAAGAATCTCACATAACCGATCCCCTCCCTTAGGTAAAAAGGGTAATTAACATAGGAATAAACACTTATCCCCCCAAGCCCCCTCTCTTATGGAATCATAGCCCCCTATAACTCTAGTCCTTGTCCGTTTAGCAGCCAATGATGTGTTTATTATTAATAATGATCAAAACATTACATTTCTTGGGCATATTGGCCCTTTAATAATTGTTTGGTCACTCATGCCTCTTAGCATTATAACAATACATTATTTAAAATGGGGGTTTGAAACCTAGGTGTTACATCCCCTCCCCCTTATCTTGGCACTGTCCTCATTGCATTTACAAAATAGAGATCAAAATCTCAAATTTATTCAAACATTTGTGAGTACTCTGCCCACATGGAATCTTCATGCTCCCAAGTAGAATCTTCAGGACTGTAGCAGGTCCATTAAACTTTTACCAGCTCTATAACTCGATTCCAAAGCATTTTTGACCTTTCTGTCCAATACCCACACTAGCTGAACCTAAAAGTCTCCCTCCGTTTCTACCTAAATCACATGCCAATCAATAACATGGTTAGGGTCATGTACATATTTCTTTAGTAAAGATACATGAAATACATTATGCACATTCATGGAAGCAGGCAATGCAAGAATGTATGCAATTGGCCCTATTCTGTCCAATATTTCAAATGGACCACAAAATATGGCTTCCAGCTTTGTACAACTACCCAATTTCAATGAGATTTTCTTGGGCTTCACTTTCAAAATTACATGCTCCCCTACTTTAAATTCTCTAGTTGTCCTGTTCTTGTCTACATAAACTTTTTGTCTTTCCTTATTTGCCTTTAAATTATGCTTGATCTTAACCACCTGGTGTTGATTACTAGTTCTATTTCTACTCTATCATCTGATTTATTGACCCAGGTTTCATGTCTTTCAGGTTTCCAACAAAAGCCTCTAAAACTGTCAGCCCTCCTGGCAAACCAGAAGGCAACGCAACACATAGAATGGGCTACGTAGTCTCACCCGAGATAGATTTAATGGGTGGTTGTAAGACTCATGCGTTTACAGCCTAGGATTGAGCGTGAGATATAGGATCTATATTTTGGACCATTTATTATAACTTGTGATTGTGATCTACTATTATTCACAACTATGCAGTAACCATCATAGCTCATTCCCTCAATATTGCAACAACATTTAAAAAAGCAATGTAATAACTCATTCATTCATCCAACACAAAAAACAATTACTGAAAAGAGGATAAAGATATGCATGCATTCATCCCATTACACATATTATATCGTGGTTCACCCCCTCCTGGTCTATGTCCACAAAGATTTGTCTCTTGGATCTTTTATTATGGTAGTTCTGCGTATCCGGCGTCGCGCGCTTACAATTCTCCTCTGATGGGTAAAATCTATATGAGGCGAACTAGATCGCACTAGGCTCCTCACCCTATGATATAATCCTCAGATATTCCTGGTCTCCTCTCCTCTATATTAACAACTTACAAAATAGCACATAACAATATTACAATTCGCATCGAATCGTACATATCTATGATGTAACAACAATCTGAACATTGCAAAAGCCAACCTATGATACCAACGTATGTGAACCCTCTAAAATACCTCAGTATCGATATTTATACATCTTTGGCTCTTACACATGATTGAAAAAATCCTTTGATTGTACTTGCTTATCCCATGGGTTGTATTTCATTGGTATGATCCAATGATGGAGGCATCTCGTATTCTGGTGCTTCCTTGTTATGTTGCGCAGTTGAAGTCGACGTTGTTCCCTCCTTCTAAAATTCCTTTCTGGCCTCTTTAAATATCTCCTTTTCCTTCTGTGCATTGAACTTCTTCATGGGTTTTGTGTTCTTCATTACCCATTGGTTCTACACTGGTTCTTGTCGAATTGCATCAGTGCCTCTTTTAACTCCTCCACGGGTAACTATGTTGATATTTTGTCCTTCATTTGTTGCTTCGGCTGAAATCCACTGAACATTTTGATTGTTTTGGTTCCTCTTTTCCTAAATCTTCACTAGTAGTGTCGGGAATTCCTTTGTATCATGGTCCGATGCATGACAATACATACAAGTTGCTGGTGGAAGTGGACATTCCCTTGCATAATGTCCTGGTTGCTGAAAATTGTGACATGTGACTGATCCTCTACCTCGTCTGAAACCTCCTCTGGCTCTTCCTCCTCCTCTATAGCCTACTTGATCACCTCTTGGTGCGTTATACTAAGGCACCAGATTATACTACATGGTATTGTACTGAGGCTCTGTCGGGTTGTACTACGACTGTGTGTTATTGTATGGTTTCTGTGTAGTATTATACTGCTATTGCGCAATGTTGTATGGAGATGGGGATTGATTGAACTGTGGTGTTGCTTACCCAGTCATCATTTTGGACTGTATCCTATATGCATCTGATGTCCTTTCTCGCATCATCTCCATAGTTCTAAAATCTTTATCGTCCTGGCCCACTAACTTGCAAAAGGTACAATATGCATCTGATGTCCTTTCTCAAATCAGCTCCATAGTTCTACAATCTTTATATGAATTATTTGGGACTGTCTAGTATTTCTACATCATCATGCAGTGATAAGGGTCGTGACCTGGTTTCTTACAGATTTGCACCATAATCCTCCCATTGGTAATGGATTCGACATTCCTGTTGCCATATACTGCACGAATGTTGGACATTTGTTCTTGTGGTGTCCTTCCATCCTGCACGTGGTACACCAAACTACGTCTTGTTTGTCCTTGTTCTTATTTCAGTTCAGCTGAAACATGAGATTCTTCAAATCCTCCTTTAGTTCTTCGATAGTTGGGTCTGTCTATTGGTACTAGTTTTCTTCCAGTTGCAAGGCTGCCTGCAGAGCCTCTGCCTGTGCTTGAAATTGTTTTTGTCGTAAAGGGTATTTTAAGTGTGGGAGTAGTGAATTGAAAAATAGGTGTCGATGTTGCATATCGGTCATGAAGTATTTTAACTTTCCCTTCAGTCACTTGGATCTCTAGTCAATATCCCATACTGACTCTCCTGGTTTCTATCTTATTTCGATCATCTCATTCATGTACTGATCCTCTAAGATTGGCTTCTAGAACTCATTAATCAGTAACTTCTTATTGTTTTCTAGTGTCCTTGTCATCCCAGGGGCCCTGTTTGTGTCTAGACTCATGTACCATTCTAGTGCGTGGTCTCTTAGCATAATAGATAGCAGCGCGAGTTTGGTATCTTCATCAGTGATTTTTTTTGCTTCCCAGATCTTTGCACAAATGAACGAGTGCTTCTTTGGGTCTTCTGTTGCTTCTCCCATAAATTATGGTAACCTGATTATAGGATCATGTCCTGCCATTCAAAATATTGAACTACTACCTCCTTCGTGCGGTGTAGATACTTGACTAGTGTTGCCTGAACTGGCTCCTCCAGTTGTTGCTCCTTGTGTAGATGTACTTCCTGTTGTCGGACTTCCTTCGAACTGTGATTGTCTAAATGGTGGTTTTCTCTTAGGTGTATTAGTCGCACATGAGTTTATGGGTTCCACACTGACATTAATATGGATAGGATGGTTGTCTTCTTCTGTCGCTCTTGGACCTCTTGTCTTCCTATCATATGTTGTGCGTAGGATTTCCTCAATTTGGTCCATAGCCCGAAGATCCTCTACCTCTTTCTCATAAATCGCCAATCCTTCCCTCACAACTATAGCTCTCTTCTTGGTATTCACCTTGTATTGATAGGGTGCTCCACTACGCGTCTTTCTAGTGGTCTCCAAGATCCACCATATTTGGTCATCATCCATCATGATCGGGTCCAAGGGTTCCTCCTTCTTTCTCATATCCTAGCCTCCTTCCATTTCTCCTCTCTTTGTCAGTTCTTCCCCCCTTCCCCCATGCACACAGGGAAGTTTAAATGTTTGATTCCATTATCATTACACCCTTGCTATATAGCAGTATCTTAATTGAAGTATACAGTGATCGAATTTACCTTCCTCGAGGTTTGCGTAGAACTTCTTGCTCCGCTGCACTGTATGACTTCACTATGTCAACTGCAAACTCTGTTATAAACCCTACCACAATACTGTCAAGCCAAAAGTCTATTGCAATGGGTGAATTTGTTGTTTACCTGTTGTAACTGCTCAATCTGTACTGGGGTCCACTATAACTATCGAATCCATTTCGTCACATGGTTATCCTTCAAACTTAGTATCCACTCCTGCAATAGATGCAGAAAATCACAAAAAAAAAATCGTGCAAATCAATAAACATGTATTTTTCCAGATATTTGCGAGGTGTGATTCTAGGGTTTCTATTGTCTTTCTATGAAAACTCTAGCTCTTTGGTTCTCAACCAAGTTTCAATTTCTACTTTTGTGGGGTTCCACGATCTCAACATCCCCTTCTATTGGCTCATTTCTCTCTTCTTTTCTTTGCTCGTTTCCCACTCCACCTATCTCATCTACTCAAGCCTCCTATGTTCCTTCCAAAGGAAACAAAACCATTTGTTGAATACTAGTTCTAGTTCTAATCTATCATTTGAGTTATTGACTCAATTTTCATGTCTTTCGGGTTTCCAACAAAATCCTCTAAAACTATCGGCCCTCTTGGTAAACCATAAGGCAACGCAACACATAGAATACACCATGCAGTCTTACCCGAGATAGATTTGATGGGTGGCTATAAGACTCACACATTTAAATCCTAGGATTGAGCACACTATACGGGATCTATATTCTGGACCATTTATTATAACTCGTGATTGCAATCTATTGTTATTCACAACTATCCAGTAACCTTCATAATGCATTCCCTCAATATCGCAACAACATTTAAACAAGAAATGTTATAACTCATTCATTCATCCATCACAACAAAAAACTACTGAAAAGAGGATAAATATATGCATGCATTCATCCCATTACATAAATGTTACTGTGGTTCACCCCCTCCTAGGCTACGTCCAAAAATATTTGTCTCTTGGCTCTTTTATTATGGTATTTCTGCGTATCCGACACTGTGCACTTACAATTATCCTCTGATGGGTAATATCTATATGAGGTGAACTAGTTCGCACCAGGATCCTCAGCCTGAGATATAATCCTCAGATATTCCTTCTCTCCTCTCCTCTAGCTCAACATATTACAAAATAGTACATAACAACATTACAATTCGCATCGACTTGTACATATCTATGATGTAACAACAATCTGTTCAATACCAAATACAACCTATGATACCTACATATTAGTACCCTCTATAATACCTCAGGATCAATATTTATACATATTTATCTCTTCATCCATTACAATACATTACCAAAACCCTAACCCTATCAATGTTAGGTCTTCCTCTCATGTGCATGTGCTGCTCCTCCTTCCAGTTGTCTCTCTCCTTGTGCACGCTTTCTTGCATGCATGCGTGCTGTGTTTCCTTCCAGCTGTTACTTCCATTTTTTCACGCTTTCTTTCCCCATGATCATCCTTCTTTCCACTTTGGCCTAATGCCAACACCTGGTCTTCCATTTACCTAATAAAATCTGGCTCAAGTACCACTCTATCTACTGGGTTGTCCCAGCTTACTGGAGTATCGCATTTCCTACTGTACAAGGCTTCAAATGGGATCATTCTCAATGAAGCTTTATACCCATTATTATATTCAAAATCAACCAAGTGTATGTAATCTTCCCACTTAGATGGCTTATCCATCACATACATTCTCAACATGTCTTCAATTATTCGATTGACCCTCTCTATTTTCCCATCTGTTTGGGGATGAAATGTTGTGCTAAAGTTTAGATTTGTGCCAAATCCTTTAAAGAATCCCCTCCAGAAATTGGAGGTAAACTTTGTATCTCTGTCCGAGACAATTTTCCTAGGTATCCCATGCAACCTAGCAATTTCCTTCATGAAAATTTTTGCAATATTATCCATTGTATGTGTTGTCTTCATAGACACAAAATGAACATCCTTTGTTAATTTTTCAACCACCTCCATGATTGAATCATGTTGCTTATTCATTCTAGGTAATCCTGTGATGAAATCCATGGTGATCACTTTCCATTTATTCTTCGGGATTGGTAATGGATGCAACAAACTTGTTGGGTGTCTATGCTCATCCTTCACCTTCTGACATTCCATACATCGAGCGATGTAATCAACAATATCCTTCTTCATTCTCGGCCAAAATAACTAGATTCTCACTGTTGTAATTGTTTTCTGGTAACTAGGATTTCCAGCATAAGGAACATCATGCATTTCCTTCAGTACCAAATTCCTTAGTTCTCCAGAACTAGGAACATAGATTCTATTTTTATGCATGAGTAATCCATCTTCCTTTATCTCATACTCCTTTATTTTTTGTTGTACATTTCCTTTCTACGAGTTTTCCTTTACCTGTAGATAATGTTGGTCTGTAACAAGACCATCTAAAATTTTTCTCTTCAATTCTGACTAATACATACTGATAGCAGTAGCATGCATGGTATGCACTCTTCTACTAAGTGCATCGAAAGCTTTATTCTCCTTTCTCTTGATATGCTTGATATCGAAGTCATATTCACTTAAAAATTCCAACCATATTGTTTTCCTGGCATTCAATGTTGGTTGTTCAAAAATATACTTCAGGCCAATGTGGTCTGTCCTTAATTCAAATTTCTTCCCCATGAGATAATGCCTCCACATCCTCAAGGTGTGAACAATGGCATCAGGTTCCAAGTCATGCATGGAATAGTTCCTCTCATGTTCCTTAATATTTCTTGACTCATATCCAATGACATGTCCATTTTGCGTGAGGACTCCCACAAGTCCTTCCTTACATGCGTATGTACATACTACAAAAATTTTGTTTCGGTCAAGAATCTTTAACACAGGTGCACTACTACATAATTCCTTCAACAGATTAAAATTTGTTTCACACTCGAGTGTCCATTCAAATTTAGTTCCCTTCTTTTGCAAAGAAGTTATGGGATGAGCAATCTTAGATAACCCTACTATGAACCTTCTGTAGTAGCCAGCTAATCCCATAAAAGATCTAATGTCTAAAACATTTGTGGGTGTTGGCCACCCTCTAATGGCTTCTATCTTCTTTGGATCTACTACTATGCCCTTCTCTAAAATAATGTGTCCCAAGTAAAGGATCTGCTTTTGATAAAAATAACACTTACTCAACTTCGCATACAACTGATGTTCTCTCAGTACTTGCAATACTAGTCTTAAGTGATGTTCATGCTATTCTTCAGACTTAGAATAGATAAGTATGTCATCCAGGAATACTATGACAAACTTATCCAAATAATTTATGAATATGCCATTCATTAAGCACATGAATACAGTTGGTGCATTGGTCAGTCCAAATGGCACCACTACAAAATAATAATGTAGAAATTTCGATACAAATTAATGTATTCCTGCGATTCTCCTGATCTAACAATTTCTGCCACTTGTTAAATACATAATCACTTCTACTCTTATTATTGCGGAAGCAATTAAACCACGATCACAACCACAATGCACAAAGTGAAATATCAATAACACACAACACAGAAGTTTTACCGGGAAAGCGTAAAGCTAAAAACCCCACTATCATATATTATGTATATCAT
>ML783640.1:864356-892920 GCA_009831015.1 Picea engelmannii
TCCGTTATGGCATGGGACCATTATAGGACAACTAATCATCATGGGGAGGGGTTTGATTGGCTAATGGGTATAAAGTGTGGGACAGGTGTCACATAGGGAGAGATAGTAGCGGAGGAGAGAGTGAACAGTATCAGGATTAGGTTAGGCAGATTTCAGAGGGGGGGGTCAGTGGTATATGGGAATAGGAGGGGGGGTTTGAAACATTGAGGAAGCACCACGTTAGGTGGGACCCCAGTGGGGAAAACTACTTTTCGGACCCCCCTCCGCCAGTAAAGGTAGGTAGGTCAAGGGGGGGAGAAAACACTTGAGGACCGTTGATCAAGAAAAACGTGTTTCTGCCAGGGGAGATGTGCATGAAGATTATGCGCTACAAGACAAAACATCTTGTCAACTTCGAAACTTTGGATAAAATAAATGTGCCATAAAGCCAAAATTAGCTTTTTTGAAATCTTTGCATTATAATTTATTTTTCCTATGCTAAACTAACCTATTTTCAACACTTTAGGGTGCATTTTAATGTGCAAAACATTTTCAATTCTATCTGAAAGAAAAAAATCACCTAACCTATCTTCTAACCTATGCATCTAACTCATTATTCTAATTTAAACTGTTGGATTAATTTATTCCTCCACCTAACTACTTTGGCCAAGATTAGACAGTTTGGCCAAATTTATTCTCTAACCTAACAACAACAATTTAAAATGTTTGATCATGATTAGACTGTATGATGCAAAAAAAAAAAAAATTGATGGGTTTTCTTGTTTTTCTTGTTTTTCTATTTTTTCTATTTTTCTTTTATTTTATTTTTCTTTTCTTTTATGAAATATCCATGATCCAGCTGATCAGGATATCTACTATGAATCTAATGTTTTGTCTCATAGATCTAATACGCAGGGGGTTTATGGATGCGTTTTATCTTTAGATCTGATACTCTGGGGGTTTCTGGATGCATGTTAGTTATGTGCTTGAGATAATTCATGGTTGTTACCTATGCATGTTATATGTTATGGTTTAAACAATATATATATATGATGCATGCGCAAATAAGGAACAACAATCGCCCAATAATATGTATTATGATATTCAAGCATGGAAATACAATGAAATACTCAAAATATAGAAGATATTATTTAGTTAGATCTCATTGATCGTCACTGGAATACAAAAACATAACATAAAATACTCGTGATCAAAAGATGAAGGCAGATCTGATGCATGCACGAATAGATCGGCAAAATCGGCGGTTCTAGAGAAGCACGGTAACCACTACAAACTGAAAAACTCATCTGGAAGGTTATACCTATTGGAATGAGTTGGAAACTGCCCCAATAGAAGAGCCCTGGCCTCTAGAATGATACTGGTGACTTTCGAATGACAGATCTAGCCTCTGATGCTCTGAATCCTGTCCCCTGGGTGATCCAGGTGGATCCAAAACCGCTCAAAAATACTCAAATGTAGAAAAGGAGGATCTAGGAATGACCTATAAGTCTCAGAAGGGTCCCTAGGCTTAGAAAATGCTCAAACTCAAAGTTCTCATTATTGGATGAAACCAATGCCATTGCATCCAGCTCGTTCTCCCGATTTCGGCCATATATTTACTTTCTCAAATGGAACTCGTATGAAGAAGTTATGACACTCTAAAGTTTTTCGAAAACGACGATAAAAAGTCAAACAGTGAACAGGCCATACTGATGATGTCAGCAGTACGGATGTTGACATCAGCATGACACGTGTCACCTTCTAAAAGCCCAGCGATTTGGCGGATTCAGCGAAATTTGGCAGTTACCACCAAATCTGGAGGAGGTTCGCTAAATTTGGTGAACTGGTTAGTGGCTCTGCTTATTTAACTGGGTACGCAAAATGAGGCAGGAGAGAGTGGGCAGAGGTTGCATTGGAATCCATGCCAGGAGGTGTCCCAGGCGACCTACTCAGAAATATATAGACTTTATACTCAAAAGTTGAAGAATTTCGAGAGGATTTTGAATATGCTCTATGTTTCTTCATTAGAGTAGCCTAATAGAAAAGTTCCTCCAGATCCCATTTGAGCAAGCCAAGCATACTCGATTTTATAGTCAAAAGTTGTAGAATGACATTTTCCAGCCACCTATGATGTCTATTTCTGCCCAGAATCGCAGATCTGAAAGTTGGTTTTTGGGAGCTCTTATGTAAGCCTTTTTTTGTAATTTTTTAAGAATTTGAGATTAATTAAAGAGCAGTCTCACTGTTGGAGTGGACCCGGAGACATAGCCAGGAAGTCTGGTGAACTCCATTACCAATTCTTGTTCATAGATGATTTGCTTACATGTTTATGTGCTCATGTGCTTGATGGATGTTCTTTAATTTTGCATTACAAAGATGGTTAACAGTTAAAAATTCACATGCAAATAATGGTTAAAAGATCTTGAATTTTAGATCAACTTAAATTTCAGATCAAGTTGGTATCAGAGCGAGGTTAACCATTTGCTTTGTGAGTTGATGTTAACAAGATCCAAGCTTCAGTGTGGTGAAGGAGAACTTGAAGAGTTTGATTCAAAGATTGGTTCAAGAAGAGGAAGGATGTCTTCACCAAAAGGAGAAGAAGCAGTTTCTTCTATCCCTTCTGAAGGGGAATTTCTGAAAGCTTTCATGAGAATGCAAATGATGGTAGAGGAGCTCTATCAAGATCAAAAGAAAGGTGAACAAGGTGGACCATATCATACAGAAGATAAAAAAGAAGGAGGTGGTGAGGAACCCCCTAAAACCCCACCAACTTCTCCATCTTTTCTTGATGGATCTATTCCTTCTCCATTTGAAAAGCAAAAAATAAAAGTTGATCTTAATATGCCTCATTTAAAGCTTGATATTAAGTTTGAATTACCTATGTATAATGGAGAGCTTAATGCTGAAAAGTTGGACAATTGGATCCATCAAATTGAAGTTTATTGTAGGATTCAAAAGTTTACTGAAGATGTTGTTAAAATTCAGTTGGCTTCTCTCTGACTTGGAGGGATTGCTCTCATTTGGTGGGAGAGTAGATCTCAAGAGGATCTTTCCACAAAAGGAAAAATAGTTTCCTTTTGGTATGAGTTCATTTCAACACTTAAAAATAAATTTTATCCATTAGGGTATATGCAACAAGCTATGATGGATTGGCAGAATTTGAGACAAAGGGATAAAGTGTGCAAGAATACACACAAGAATTTTGAAAAAGAGCATTGGTACTTGGTATACCTCTCTACACTCAGGAAACTCTTCTCAAATATATAGGAGGATTGCATACTTATTTACGTCATATGATATTAATATTTAATCTGACTAACCTTGACGAGGTGTGTGTTCAAGCAACTCACATTGAGTCAAAAGGAAAGAGTGTTCATGATGTTTCTTCTGTTGAATCCATCCAAGCAAAAGAAGGCAAGGAAAAGTGGAAAGTTAAACATGCAGCTACAATGAAGAAGGGTGATGAGAGACCTACATGCTCGCATTGTCAAAAGCAAGGGCATGAAGAGGCAAAGTGTTGGAAGCTATATCCTGAAATGAAACCGAAGTGGTTTAAGGAACGAAAGGGGAAGCAAACAGACAYGGTTATTGTTGAGGACCTTGGATCAGATTCTAAGGATGAAACAAAGATAACAATCGTAGGTGTGAAAGGTAAATCTATTGTTGATAATGATGCTAACATTGGTTTTTCATGTGCTTCTACTTCTAAAAATGATGACAATTCTAAGGATAGAAAGAGGAATGCATTGTTTCATATAAGAGTGATTACAAAACAAACAAAGGTCGACACACTCATATATAGTGGATCTCAAGTTAATCTTATTTCAGAAGAAGTAGTTAAGCAATTGGGATTAACAACGAAAACACACAAGAAACCTTATCCATTAGGTTGGGTATGCAAAGATAAAAGATTACAAGTAACACAACTATGTGATCTAAAGTTTGCAATTACATCTAAGTTTGTAGATGAGGTTGAATTTGATGTGGTCCCACTAGATATCTATGGAATTGTGTTGGGTAGTTCATACTTATATGATAGAAAAGAGATCTTCTATCGAGAACATAATCAATATCACTTGTTTAAAGAAGGAATTGAGTATATAGTGCATTCACATTCTTTCAAAAATGACAAATCATTGGGCACTACACAACAATTAAAAAGGGTTGTTAATGCAAGTCAGAATTTGGCACTTATGTCTATACAATGTAAGGAAGAAAAGAATCATAAGCATAAAAAGGAAGTGTCATTTCACTACAATACACCTATTTTGGTTGATTGTGTTTCTATGGTTAAAAGTCAACATGGTTTGGGTACAATCTCTTTCACATGTTCAATGTTTATATTCAGCTTATTACTCATCAGTAGTATGTGGTTGGGTCCAACAATGTTGAATGAAGATGTGATTAAGAATGTGATTAATGTACTTAACAATGTCAACGCAGTGTTGATTGTTGTATTGCTGAGTCAAATGTACAGGTTCCAGGAGGAATGAATAGGTGATACAAGACAAGTGAGATAAACATGTCCTCACTTATTTTCTGAATGATTTCATGCTTTTTGTGGTCCAAAAGCTTCTCAGTGGGGAGGTGTGATCCAGGTGGATCCAAAACCGCTCAAAAATACTCAAATGCAGAAAAGGAGGATATAGGAATGACCCAGAAGTCTCAGAAGGGTCCCTAGGCTCAGAAAATGCTCAAAAATAAAAGTTCTTAGAATTGGATGAAACCAATGCCATTGTTTCCGGCTCATTCTCCCGATTCCGACCATATATTTACTTTCTCAAACAGAGCTCGTATGAAGAAGTTATGACACTCTGAAGTTTTTCAAAAACAATGATAAAAAGTCAAACAGTCAACAGGGCGAACTGATGACGTCAGTGGTACGGATGTTGACGTCAGGATGACATGTGTCACCTTTTAGAAGCCCAGCGGTTTGGTGGATTCAGCCAAATCTGGTGGATTTCTGCCAAATCTGGCAGTTACCGCCAAATCTGGAGGAGGTTCGCTAAATTTGGTGAACTGGTTAGCGACTCTGCTTATTTAATCAGACACGCAAAATGAGGCAGGAGAGAGTGGGCAGATGCTGCATTGGAATCCATGCCAAGAGGTGTCCTAGGTGACTTGCTCATAAATAGATCAACTTTATACTCAAAAGTTGAAGAATTTCGAGAGGATTCTGAATATGCTCTTTGTTTCTTCATCAGAGCAGTCGAACATAAAAGTGCCTCCAGATCCCATTTGAGCAAGCCAAGCATACTCGATTTTACAGTCAAAATTTGCGGAATGACGTTTTCCAGCCACCTATGATGTATGTTTCTGCCCAGAATTGCAGATCTGAAAGTTGGTTTTTCGGAGCCCTTATGTAAGCCTTTCTTTGTAATTTTTTAAGCAATTGAGATTGATTAAAGAGCGGTCTCACTGTTGGAGTGGACCCGGAGACGTAGCCAGGAAGTTTGGTGAACTATGTTACCAATTCTTGTTCATAGATGGTTTGCTTACATGTTTATGTGCTCATGTGCTTGATGGATGTTCTTTAATTTTGCATTGCAAAGATGGTTAACAGTTAAAAATTCACATGCAAATAATAGTTAAAAGATCTTGAATTTTAGATCAAGTTAAATTTCAGATCACTGGGGGTCTGTGCATCTCTTGGGCTCTTTGGATGGGCCCCAAATGATTCCACCAACGGAATCGACTGTTATAGGACTCAAAATGTTCACCTTGCCAAATGTGTAACTGGGTCAGAAGGGTTTCCCCAGATATGCTCTAATGCTCTGTCTATAACCCCAACTATACTTCCAAAAGAGTTGCATCTTAAATGGTTGAATGATGCTCTCTGAAGGATTCCACCATCCGAATCTGATGGGAAGTGGCTCAATCTATGTACCCTAGCTGGATCTCAACTGGGTTGGAAGGAAACTGCAATCTGAGCTCTGATCTCGTACAGCTACACAAACCCTCTATCTAAAATTGTGCCCCCACTAGCTGAATTGCATAACACTGATAACTAGATACTCCTGATTAGCATGGTGAAATACTCGGATGGTATCTCCAATGGGCTAGGGTGTGTCTCTCAACATCGAAACCGATCAATGGTGGTGGTTTTCTCCAGAAATCCACAAAACAGTGGAAGTTGAATCTCTTCCTCCTCTGGGAACTCTCAACATCAAATCATAACAATGCATAATGACGAATTGGGTTGAATTCCTCCCTTTATACTCTTCCCGATCTAATTCACCATTGACCTCACTTAAGCTAGGTTATTTTCCTCCTAAGGTGAATAATTAATTAATTAAGTCCCCCTTTAACACCTTTTCATTCTAATTCTTCGTTGACTTAGGCTTAAGTAACTTTTCCTATGATTTTTGGCTTAATTCATCATTTAGCCACCAAATCACCCTTATTTCTCCCTTTTGTTCCCTATTTGTGCCTGACTATAGTCTACAGGAACACATAGACTACTAAGTCACTCCCTGTTGGCCTACTCTTGGGAACAGGACATCACAGTCCTCCCTTCCCGAGATTGTTTGTCCTCAAGCAACATCAATCCTGGGTCCTGCAAAATATGCTCTCCCTCCTGTTGACACTCGGAACTGAATTTGGGTTGCATGCAAATCAATCCCGAGGCAACCTCGAACCACTTTGGATTGGAAGTTTCCCCTCCCAACTCAAGAGGGATCTCTTGGATAATGTCACAATATGATCTTCAGTAAGCGTAAAATGGTGGGAAAATTTATGGGTAAATGATAGTTTTGGATTTTTAAAGTTTTGGGGTTGGACAAGGGAAACAGTCCATTGGGCATGGAGTCAAGTGAAAACCGAAGAAAGGAGATAATAGCGGTGATCGTATAACTTGCAGAAAATGAGGCAAAGTAAGTCTATCTTTCAGCAATTGATAATCATGATGCGGTAGCAGAAAAAGAAAAGAAAAGGCCATCATAGTGAAAGCATCTATCAAGGATGAATTTACACTACAAGTTTAGAGGAAAACAAACGAAGGCTGATAACTAGATGCAGAGCGCTTATCTTGAGCAAATTCTGATCAGTCACCATAGAAACACAACACATATATATCAACTGTGTGTAAGGAGCATATAAAATGAATTCCAAACAAATTTTAACTTAGCTGAAAGAGGAAGAGATAAACAATATGATAATGACAACAGGGAGAACATACTGAAAGAATCGACCGTGATGAATCTCACAACATCAAGTGAAAACGTTGTCTGTATTAATTCATTCCGGGTTTACAAAATAATTCGGCTTACAAAAGGAACCCCTCTTCAAAAGAGGTTTTTTCCCCAGCTCGCCCCCCCCCCTTCTGTCGGCCTCCTCCAACGATTATTTAACTAATCGCCTCTGGAGATACGTTACATAACTCAGTTTTTAAAAGAAATAAATTAAAAATAAACGGTTTGCTTCTAGAATTCTGCGACTGCCAGATACTCTGTCGTTTCTTTGAACCATTATTAATCATTTGACAAGTTGCAATGGGGGACACATTTGTGATTGAAAGTGATTATGAATAGCTGGAAGTTGAATTTCCTGGTTAACAGAATGTTCTGTTGGTGCTTTTTCTTGCATTTGCATCTGATGTAAACCATTCACAGTATGTTGCAATGGTGGCACAGACAGTTGAGGCTGAAAAACAGGCAATTTCTCATTTGATAATAAAAGTGGTCCTGATTGTGGTGGTTGACCATGTTGTATATAATTATAAGAATTATGATGCATCTCAGAGTAAGGTAGTGGTTGCATTTGGTGTTGCTTCCATTGTTGCACTTGTTCTTGTAACTGCGGTTGTATTTGAGGCGCTTGTTGGCCATATAGCCGAATTTGTTGTTGCATAGGAGCTGAATTGAAGGCATGCCCAAGTGAAGGGGAATTGCTCAATCCAGGACCAATACTTTGTGGGGGCATCTGTACAGGTCTCCATGCAAAACCATGCACTTTCCCTCTTGGCCCACTCATTGCTCCCTCCATGGGAGGGGTACCCTCAAAAGGATTCCATCTAGAAGATCCCCTTATTTGTCCACCCAAGTTGTGAGCATTTGTGGGTGGGTATTGGCCTCTTGTGCCACGACTAGGACCTGCAATGCTTCTGGCTCCCATTGGTCCATAAACAAATCCCTATCATCCAAATGCAGGATAAGGAGCATGTGATCCAATTCCGCGTTTCTTAGATTCAATAAATTTTACATTTAATGGATGCTGACAACCCTCCATCACGAAAGTTCCATTCAAAGAATCAATAGCTCGTGTTGCCATTTCTCTTGATCCGTATGTAACAATTGCAGAACCTTTACTCTGTGTTAGACCATCTCTTATAATAGATACATTTTCCACATGACCATATCGAGCAAAAATCTCTTCAACTTCCTTTTCCTTAGCATGCGTATTAACATTCGAAACAAACAATTTATATTCCTCTGCACCAAGCCGTTCAAGCTCTATATCAGCATATTTCACCCTCATTGGTCCTGTACTCCCAGGTAATGTATAATTATTGTCAAGTTCTTTTATAGCTCTGTCTGCTTCCTCAATAGTTGCATATATAATAAAGCAAAATCCTCGTTGTTTGCCAGTTATCTTATCTTTAACCAAAACAACTTCAAGTACATTTCCATGCTGAGCAAATATGGGCCGTATTTCATCTTCAGTTATATTCTTAGGAACAAATCCCACAAAAAGATTTACAAAGCTTTACGATATTGAGATGGACTAAGATTAGGAATAGGAAGTGTGTTCGAAGGTACAACAAAGCCATTAATATCTCGCTTCTGCCCAACAACTGGAACTGGATTGTTATGGATTGGACGGGCCCTCAGATTGAATAGGAGGAGGTTGCGATTGGAACCTCTGACGTTCCAGGGGTTCAGCTCTCACCAACTGTTGTTGTTGGCAATGTTGTTCCTGTTGTTGTTGCATCAGAAAGTGGAGGTTCGTTGTTGCATGGAGGTATTGTAGACATTGTGGATAGTCACATCCCTACTATTATGGAGAGGAGAATCTTGGGCAACTAAACCTCGAATTGACAGAGCGACGATCTCAACACCTATTCTGACATTGAATGTTATAAGCTTTGTTGGATACTGTTGTTAAATTGGGCGAAAGTGCCTAAGTAACATCGAAAATTTTCAATATCTGTTACAACACCTCCCATGTGGCATCCTTCACTAGAAGACCCCTCCATCTAACTAAGCACTCCCTGATGACCCTTCTCCTCAACCTGTGCTCTCTCTGCTCTAGTACCTCCTCCGACACTAGCTCCAACTGACCCTTCTCATCCAAGGGTGGCAACTCCTATGAAATGATAATATTTTCTCCCATGACCTTTTCAAGGAAAGAGACATGAAAGACATTATGAATCTTGCTACCCTCTGGTAGCTCTAGCTCGTATGCCACCTCACCTATCCTCTTGATGACTTTGTATGGCCCATAAAACTTTGGCTTCAACTTCTCTACTCCACTCCTCTTCAAGGAGGACTGTTTGTATGGTTGTAATCACAGAAAAACCAAATCCCCTACCTCAAAACTATGCTCGACTCTCTATCGGTATGCATAGATCTTCTGTTAGTTTTGAGTTGTCTGCAATTTCTCCCTCATTGCCTGCAGAATCCTCTGACTGGCCTCAACCCAATATTTGTCCCTTGGGACCCTGTTGTCTCTAAACACAGTCTCCACAAAGGAGGGTGCATCGTATCCATACAATTCCTTGAATGGTGACATCCCGATAGACATATGGTAAGTTGTGTTGTAGGAATACTCACCCATGTGTAACCATCTCACCCATGTGCGTTGTTGCCCCCCCACACAGTTCCTCAAATACCCCTCCACCCATTTGTTGACGATATTTGTTTTTCCATCTGTCTGTGGGTGGTAGCTGGTACTCGTATCTATCTCTGTGCTTGTCAACCTAAAAATATCCTACCAAAATGCGTTGATGAAGTGCCCATCTCTATCACTGACTATCTGCCTGGGTAAACCATGCAACTAGAATACCTCCCTAAAAATAACTCTACTACCTGTATGGCCTTGTATTCCATGGGTATGGAAAATAAATGTGCAAATTTGGTGAGCCTGTCGACCACCACAAATATACAGTCCCTGCCTTGCACTCGAGGAAGGTCTGTAATGAAATCCATAGAAATTATCTCCCATTTCTGCTCTGGAATGGGTAGAGGTTGTAGTAACCTTGTGGGGTGTGTTTTCTCGGACTTGTTCTACTGACAAGTCATGTACTCCCTGATGTGTTTCATCACATCAGCCTTAAGACTCTTCCATGAGAATCTCTCCCTGATCTATCTATATGTTTTTAAGTACCCATGATGCCCTATTATAGGTGAATCATGACACACCCTCAGAATTTTCCCCTTCAGGGTAGATTTTGGAACCAAGTAGATCCGGTCCTTATAGAAAATGGCATCATCCAAAACATGGTATCTATCATCAACCACCTATCCATCCATCACCTCACAAGCAATTTTGTTTTTGGAGTACTCCACCAACAAATGAGCTTTCCAATCTGTACAAAAGTCCATTATCGAACACCCTGCTCGCCTCCTGGAAAAGGAATCTTCTACGATATTTCTTTTTCCCTTGACATACTCAATGTCAAAGTCAAAGGCTTGGATATTTGAGACCCACTTCTATTGTCTCTCACTGAGGTCTTTCTAATCTAGGAAATATTTGAGACTGTTATGATCAATCTTCACTACAAATTTGCTTCCAACCAGATATTGCTTGAATTTGGTTAAGGCATGCATGATCGCTAGCATTTCCTTGTTGTAAATAGGATAGAGTCTCTCTGACTCATTGAGATTTTTTCTCTCAAACACAATGGGGTGGCCCCCCTGCATCAAAACTTCTCTAATCCCCACCCCTGATGCGTCGCACTCTAAGACAAACTGTTGTGAGAAGTCTAGAAGGGATAGAATAGGGCATGTGCTCATAACCTCCTTCATTTTATAAAATGTTTGTTGTGACTCCTCTGTCGAATGGAAATCACCCTTCTTGGACAAGTCTATTAGTGGTGCTCCCAACTATGAAAAGCCATTGATGAACCGCCTGTAGTAACTGCATAACCCAAATAATCCCTTCAACTCTGTAAGATTCTTGGGTGTTGGCCAATCCATAATGGCCCTAATCTTCTCCTGATGAACCTATACTCCCTGCTCACTGATGATATGCCCCAAGTACAATAGTTCTCTCATGCTAAAATCACATTTGGATTCCTTGGCATATAATGACTTTGCCTGCATAATGCTCAAGACCTCCTCCAAATG
Source organism: Picea engelmannii (assembly GCA_009831015.1). NCBI lineage: Eukaryota > Viridiplantae > Streptophyta > Pinopsida > Pinales > Pinaceae > Picea > Picea engelmannii. Next base: position 875,621 of record ML783640.1, read on the forward strand.
TGCCAAATGTTCATCCCACATCCTGTTGTATATCAATATATCATCGAAGAATACCATAATGTACTTCCTCAACTGTCCCTTAAAGATGTGATTCATGCAAGACTAGAAAGTGGTCGGTGCGTTGGTCAATCCAAATGACATGACCAAGAACTCAAAGTGTCTGAAATGGCATCAGAATGTTGTCTTCTCAATGTCCTTCTCCCCGATGGTAATCTGATGGTATCCTGACCGTAGATCAATCTTAGTGAAGAAAATTTCCCCATGTAACTCGTCCATCAGCTCATCTATGCATAGAATGGGGTATTGATTCTTGATCGTTTTCTTATTGACCGCTCTTTAATCGATGCACATCTGTAACGTGCCATCCTTCTACTAGAATGATTGAATATGCAAAAAGACTCATGTTGGGCCTAATGTGCCCCATCACAAGCAATTATTTGATTGCTTTCTCAATATCGTCCTTGAATTTCTTGGGGTGCCTATAGGGCATTGTGATCACTGGTGTAGCCCCTACCTCTAACTCAATTGTGTGCCCAAATACCCTGTCGGGTGGTCTCCCTGGTGGTATCAGCCCAAATACTGGGTCATACTGACCCAAAAGTTCTATGATCTGTGGATAGTAATGCTCCCTACCCTCTAAATCCTTCTGTGTGGTGATCAAACACTCTACTGTGTAGGCCACATCACCGTGATGAAATATCTACTCCATCCTCTTTGTTGATACTACTCGAGGTGCCCCTATAGACATGCCTCTCAGCACAACTCTCGATCCACTAGCGTCTTTGAAGTTCATGGTCAACGTCTGATAGTTGAAACCAATCTCCCCAAATGAATACAACCACTGTACCCCCAAAACGACATCAGTATCTGATAGGTCAACTACATAGAAGGTATATGTCATGGTGTAGTTGCCTAGTTTGAACTCTAGTTCTGGGATCATGTCCAAACATGTCATCGTGTATCCATCTGCCACTACTACATGGAATCCCTGAAACTCCTCAGTGTGTAACCCCCTCCTGGCTACTAAGGATGTGTCTATGAAATTGTGGGTGGCCCCACTATCAACTAAAGAAGTCATGCACTATCCCTATACAAGGCCCTTTAGCCTGAGAGTGTTGTACCTGGGTACTCCTGAAAGGGTACCTATGGTTCCCCCTTTCACCTCTCTACGAGGTTTTGTCTCCTCCTTGGGTTGTTCCCCTACTGGTATCTGAGGTTTCTTTGGATGTTTCTCTGGCTCATGAGTTGTATCATCCTGTGAATCACTGTCTTCCCATGCCTCGATATCCTCATCATCCTCCTCACTGCCTGATTCCACTTCAATGTACTGGATCTATTCCTTTCCCATCCATCTATGCCCTGGGACCCAACGGTCTCTGCAAGAGAAGAAAATCTTCTTCCTCATCAACTCCCATCTCGTGTCATCATGCAGCTTGGGCTTACCCTTCCATTCCCTTTGAGGATTCTTCTGATCCTTGTCTCTCTATGGTGCAAAGGGTTTGGTAAAGTGTTTATTTTTTGGCATGGAGTCCGCCAAATATCTAGTGCGTAGGATGGCATCCTACAAGGTGTGAGGTCAGTATGCCTTCACCCATCCTCTCAAGGGTTCTGTGAGCCCTTCTGTGAATAACATGATCAGTCGAGGCTCGGATATATCTGTCACTTCCACTACTACCCGCTGAAACTCTGAGATGAATGCCTCTTCTATGTCAGTTTGTCTCAACTGGGCTAGATCTCTGAAATGGATCTTTGGATCCCTCCTGTCAAATCTATCCATGAGTCTCTTTGTGAACTCTCTGTAGGAGGTGATGTGACTGTGGCCTAATGTCACTAATCCATGATACTACCACTCATGTGCCTCACCTTCCAAGTGTAAGGTAGAGAAATTGATGGCCTCTGTCTCGGTCATATGGTTGAGTTTGTAGTAGGTGTCTAGCTTCTATACCCAAGATATGGCGGTGCATTTGGACGATTCGTTGAAAGAAGGTATGGTGAGTTTACCAAATTTATGGATGAAATCAATGTTATGCCCCTGCTGCTGCTACGACCCTCCTCTTTGTGGATCTCTAAGGCGGTTACTGAGTCTGAATCCACAATACTCGACTAGGATCATGTCCTGATGGAAGTCATGGCCCAACATTTCATACTCCCACCAATACTCTGCAATGTCCTCTACATGAGTGGGCGGTCTCTGTGTTATCATCATTTATGCTGCTATCGGGGGTGCCCTCTGGAAACTGGGAAACAAAGGTCGGGGAATCCTACTCACAGAGGTGTAGGTGTGAGTGGGTGACTAAGGTATACTTCCTACCCCTGAGTTCCCCTGTGCTACATGTGGGTCTTGTGTGCCCAGGATGCCCACCATAGCCAATCTATCAGCCACCTTTGCCAAGGACTGAGACATGGTCCACTGACTAGCTAACATATCACTGATAACTTGCATGAAGGTTGCATCTGGTTCCATGGGGGGCTTACCACTACCCTTTGGTCACTCATATCTATATCCTAGCATCCTCTCTACCTCGAGCTTAGCCTCATTCTTTTCTCTTCTCGCTGCTTCTATGTGTGCCTCTTTCTCTTCCTCTGAACTGGGAGGGAAAGGAGGAAAGTCATGCCTAGGCCTTCTTTCCTTGCACCTGTTGTAAGTGACATATTCTGGCCATCTGGGTCTTTTGTTTTACTCATCGTCTTTAGTCATAGGTTGGCAGTACTAAAGATATAATACCACTGAAATATCCATGATCCAGTTGATCAGGATATCTACGACGTATCTAGTGTTCTGTCTCACAGATCTGATACAATGGGGGTTTATGGATGTGTTTTATCTTCAGATCTGATACTCTGGGGGTTTCTAGATGTGTTTTAGTTATGTTCTTGAGATAGTTCATGGTTGTTTCATGTGCATGTTATATGTTATGGTTTAAACAGTATATATATGATGCATGCGGAAATAAGGAACATCAACTGCCCAATAATATGTACTATGAGATTCAAGCATGGAAATACAATGAAATATTGGAAATATAGAAGATAGTCTTCAGTTAGATCTCATGGATCATCACTGGAATACAAACAAATAACATAAAATACCCATGATCAGAAGATGAAGGAAGATCTTATGCATGCACAGATAGATCGACAAAATCGGTGGTTCCAGAGAAGCACGGTAACTGCTACAAACTCGAAAACTCTTCTGAAAGGTTATACCCATCGGAATGAGATGGAAACTTCCCCAATAGAAGCGTCCTGACCTCTATAATGATATCGGTGACTGTCAGATGACAGATCTGGCCTATGATTCTCTAGATCTCATCCCCTAGGGGTCTATGCACCTCATGGGCTCTCTGGATGTGCCCCAAATGATTCCATCAACAGATTCAGCTTCTATAGGACTCAAAATGATCGCCTCACCAAATGCAGAACTAGGTCGGAAGGGTTTCCCCATATCGGCTCTGATGCTTCGTCTATAACCCCAACTGTCCTTCCAAAAGAGTTGCACCCTAAATGGTTGAATGATGTGCTTTGAAGGATTCTAACATCCAAATCTCATAGGAAGTGGATCAATCTATGTGCCCTGGATGGATCTCAACTAGGTCGGAAGGAAACTACAATCTGAGCTCTGATCTTATGCAGCTACACAAACCCTCTATCTGAACTTGCACCCCCACTCGCTGAGTTGCGCAACACTAATAACTAGATACTTTTGAATATCACGGTGAAATACCTGGATGGTATCTCTGATGGGATAGGATGTGTATCTCAACACCGAAACTGATCAATGGTGGTGGTTTCCTCCAGAAATCCACAAAACAGTAGAAATCGAATCTCTTCCTTCTCTAGGAACTCTCAACATCAAATCATAACAATGGATAATGAGGAATTAAGTTGAATTCCTCCCTTTATGCTCTTCCCTATCTAATTCACCATTGACCTCACTTAAGCTAGGCGTTTTTCCTCCTAAGGTGAATAATTAATTAATTAAGTCCCCCTTTAGCACCTTTTTGTTCTAATTCTTCGTTGGCTTAGGCTTAAGTGACTTTTCCTATGCTTTTTGGCTTAATTCATAGTTTAGCCACCAAATCACCCTTATTTCTCCCTTTTGTTCCCTGTTTGTGCCTGAATATAGTATACGAGAACACATAGACTACTAAGTCACTCCCTGTTGGCCTACTCTTGGGAATGGGACATCACATTTTATAACCTCTTTTCAATTTCATTATTTTTTATCTTTTTCTTTTTCTTTTGGAAATCATTTGTAGTATGAAATATTATTTACAACATAAAATCACTGAAGGAGAAAAATTCAATCACCATATGATACTATGAAATATAGGACTCTAACAGACCCTAAAGTGAAGAATAGAAGTCACTTGGAAAAGTATAAATACACCTCAAGAAGCCTCTCATATTTACACACACAAGTTCAATCATTTATGTCTTTCAAGTGATCTTTTAGTAAATATTTTGTAGCATATATGAGGAAGCAGATATGAGAAGAACGGAGTATGAAAGTCTCGGAGTTGCAGAGAGGGAAGGGTTTCAAGAAACCCTAGTTTAGGTGACCCCCTCAGGTCAGGCTAATGGTGTCCTACGAGGCACCCCTGCGGGTTGTTTAGCGTCTGTCATGCAAGGCCCTGCTTGATATCTAGCATATGTCCAGTGATGCTAAGACGAATTTGATTAAGGGTGCTTAATTCATGTTACAACAAGTTATGATGGTACAATATATTTTCTACAATACCTGAGTTGGTATGTATCATTTGTTTCTCCATGAGTAAAGGTATGTAATTTATGTTCTTTGTTGAGGCTTGTTGAGTCCTGTCACAAGATAGACAAGTGAAGTATGATGATCCTAATTCAATATTCTATGAAAACACCAGTGTTGCCAATTTCTCCAAGAATCCAATTATGCATTCCAATACCAAACATATTCCGATCAAGTTTCACTTTCTACAGGAATAGGTTATACAAAAGAATATCAAGTTAGAGTATATTGGGAAAAAGGAATAAATCATCGACATCTTCACTAAACCTCTTCCAAGAGAGACATTTGAGTATCTTTGACAAAAACTTGGAATAGTTTCTACTCGACAATGATCTTCACAATTTTTGTTCAGAATACAAGGGAGGAGAAATAATTTGTGTAGAGACAATAAAGGAATCTTAATATGAATGATTTTATATATGTCAGTAGTTTACTTCATCAAGAAGAACCAATGAATAAATGCACTGGAAGAGAGAAAGTTTAGAAGTAGATGGTAAAGGGGAGTTACACTTTTCCATTGACATCAAAGGGGTGGAAAGAACATAAGCATGCAGACAGGGGGTGTATTGGTCACGGGGGGAGCATGAGTGTTGCCATCAATTCCAAAGGGGGATTATTGGTCAAAAATTGATTTTCATTGATGTCAATGTTAGAGTAAGCATAGAATCCTCTAGAAGTCTTTGGTATCATTGAAGAAATCACAAAAGTGGTCCCCATATGGCATATCTTTAAGCATGGCCCTCACGCAAAGACTCTTTGAAGAAGTATACAAGAAACCCAGAGGTGTGGTCTTGAGGCCAAAAGTTGACTAATGAAAATGAGGTTGAAGAATACTTCAAGTGTATACAAAAGCCTCATAGATGGATAGTCCTTGTCATGTCATTTTCAATGGTATGTGGTATGTCGTGTAGATCCTCACAATTAAGGAGTTATAAGGTCATGAAGTTGGAAGCTCAAGATTATGGTTAAAAATCCCATAAATGGTTGCAAAAAGAAGTGGCAAGTCATTAATTAAAGGGTAAAATAGTTATAACAAGAAAGTACAGGTCGACCCCAAAGTGAAGAATAGAAGTCACTTGGAAAAGTACAAATACACCTCAAGAAGTCTCTCATATGTACACACACATGTTCAATGTTTCTCTATCTTTCAAGTGATATTTTGATAAATCTTTTGTAGCATATATGAGGAAGAGGATCTGAGAAGAACGAAGTACAAAAGTCTCGGATTTGCAGAGAGGGAAGGGTTTCGAGAAACCCTAGTTTAGCTTACCCTCGTGGTTCAGGCTACTAGTTTCACGTGAGGCATCGCTGCAGGTTGTTTAGCATCTCTCATGCAAGGCCCCACATGATATCTATCATATATCCAATGATGCTAAGCCATATTTGATGAAGGATGCTTGGTTCATGTTACAACAAGGTATGATGGTACAATAGAGTTTCTACAATATCTGAGTTGGTATGTATCAGTTGTTTCCCCATGAGTAAAGGTATGTAATTTGTGTGTTTTTTTAGGCTTGTATCATGGATGGTATGGCACGTGCTTAAGGCATGTCATGGAGGCCCTTTTGGTATATCGTTGCATATGGATGAGGTCCATGTTTTGGTAATATTGATACATGCTTGAGACATATCCTTGGTACTTATTTTATGGATGTTATGGTTCATTGTTAGAGGCACATTTTTGTGATATTGGCATATATTTGAGGTATATACTTGGTATATGATATTGATGGTTATGGTGCATACTTGAGGAACATTGTTGATACATTGGCACACCTTTCATACTTGGAATATGGTATGGTACAGGTTCTTATGCATGGTTGATGTACATGTTATGGTGATGGTTTTGGTATCCATGTGAGTGGATTTGGTTATAGTTGGTTGATGATGGTATACCAATGACAAATATAATGACAGTGGAAGTAATAGAGACAGTGGAAGTAACATAGACAATGACATTGATAGGGACAAGGACAATTTGGATTATTGGTTGATCATCAGTTATAGGTTTATGTGACAGTGAAAGGTTGGTTGATGTATCAGTGACAGTGGTAATTACAGGATGATCAGTGGTAGTGACGGTTTGAGTCTACACTTATACTTCAAGGATGTAGGACGAGGCAAGGAAAGGGGGTTGTATCCTCCTTCCAGTTGGTGCCATAGAATTCCAGGAGTTGGAGGTTCCTTTAGGTTGGTTTCTGTAAATCAAGGGTTCATAGCCTATTTTGGTTGGTGTCAGAGAAATCAGGGAGTTGGATCTTCCTTCAGGTTGGTGCCTATAAATTAGGGGGTTGGTGCTAGAGAATTTTGAATTTGGTGCTTCCTATGAATGTAATATTTGACATATAAGAAAGCATTTTGTGGTTTTCTCCCATTTGGTTTTCCACGTAAATTCTAGTGTATTGTGTATATGTGGTTATTTGTTATGTTATGTTGATTGATATTTCTCATGATATATTGATGATATATTTTTTATAAAGTTAATGATTACATGTTTTGATTATAAGTGGTAAAAAATTGCATAATACTAATTCACCCCCCTTATCTCAGTATTCCAACATTTGTATCCATTCTTCCTAAAAATTTGAGCCAAATGATCCATTTCTTGTTTTGAGATTCTTAAAGCTCGATTCACCAAGGTGTTGATCACTCCTAGTTTTGGGGAAGGGAAATGATGGGAATTAGCACGCACATATTTATCAGAGTGAGTGAGTTTCCTAAAAACATGGTGCCCAAGGGTGCCATCATCTTTCTTTGTGACAAGGACATATAGAAGGGTATGTTGTTGTTATCTTTTAGGATCACCTCCAAGGAGGCATTATTCTTTTATTATTCCACTCTCTACTTCTATATTTGGTTTTTATGATATTCCTGTTATGCATTCCCATACTCCCACGATATCATTGTTGCATTCCTTGACATATTTCTTGGCTAGGGAAACAATCCCAAAGACATTTTAATTATCAGGTGGTTGGAGTTTTAAAATATGTTCAAAGAACATAGAAACTTAACACCAGTTTTGAATGTGATTTTTTATGATAAATCTATTTTATTTATAGTCAAACCATAAAGGGCTTAGATCTTAATACTTTGGCACAATTTAAATTATCGTTGGTAGAATAATGGGAAAACAAAATCAAAGATAAAAATGATGTATCTAAAGATAAATATCAAAATTATCTCTAATAGAAGAAAATACAGGCAAAAATAAATGAGTTATATTTTTTCAAGTAAAATTACATTTCAAAACATAAATAAATTATAATATTAAATAAACGGGTCACAAATTTAACTTACACTTGAATCCATGAAATCTGAAACCTTAACTAATGCTTGATATAGACAACAGTGGTCATACTAAATTGTATGTGGCATAAACTCATATACATTTGAAAGAAAGGAAGAAAAACAAGAATAACAAATTAATCAGGAAGATCACATATGCCAAAGATCAAAACCAAGAATCCTTTACTTCTTGCAAAACTGATTTTTATTAAAACTTCAAAAGGTCTCCAGTTCAAAATCCAGCCCTGATTACATCAAGTCTTCCTTCTTTTATACAAAAAGGTCTACAACCAAAATTGGTTGGAAAAGCTATCTTTCAACCTTTGGTTTACATCAATCAAATCAACTATTACAAAATAAGATGATATTCATTCGAGAATAGAATGATTCCCTAAATTTTAGTTAACTTTGTTGAAACTATTGAACCCAACTATCCGCTAATAAGATGAAGAACGAGTTGCCACGTCTCATTTGATGGGTAATGAAATGACTTCATCTTTGTGAATGAAATATCCAATCTTGTGTACTTTTCATACGTGGGAGTCATAGAAAATAACTCTTTTACTTGACATAAAACATAAAAATCATCAACCAACATGTCTATAATAGTCTACCAATTTAACACGTCTGATATTTTCTTGAACTTCTTATCATCACCTATAACCTTGAAAAGATATTTCCTGTATGTTTCAAAAGGAATATGTTTACCCTTTTCACCCCAGACAATTCATATACCCATATTTACCAATTTTTCAAATGTATTATTGAAATTATCTACATTCTTTCTCAACATTATGCATTTGTTTTGAGTCTGTTGAATGAGATTTCTTTTGGTAAAGACCCTTTCAATCTCCAGAACTATATGAGTTTTATTACTGATTCCCTTTGACATCAAGGCATCTCTGGAACGCGTATTTAGGAACTTCATCATTCAACCATGTATTTGAGGGTTGTTACCCAAATACAAAAAATCTTGTTGTACAACTTTTTCAGCTTCATCAATTATTATCTTTTCCTCATATACCACATTGGAGCATTCCCATATTTTACCTATTTATGTTACAATCTGATCCCAAATCAGATGTCTTACTCCAACAAGATAAGATTTACCATCCTTTATGTGCTTCAATTGCTCAATTTATGTCTTTAGATTGGATTTTAGCTTTTGATATTCACTAATAAATTTATCTTTGTCTTTGGCCTGATCTTGTAAATTATCAATAGTTTTCTTTAGTTTCTCAATCTCAACTCATTTTTGGTTAATGGTTGATATGGATTTGGATAATTCAGCTGAAAACTCTACTGGTTGAGATAATGATTTTCCTGCCTTTAAGAGTTCATTTTTTTCTTTCATATTTTTCCAATTGGTATTTCATCTGGGGCATTTTCTCGACCAATGTATCTTTCTCCTGTTGCATAGCTTGTAACTCGGGTGTTTTCACATGATCTACACCAGGTATTTTGAGTTTTCCCTTTAACACTTGAATTTCTTTGTCCCTTGTGGAAATTAAAGCTTGCACAAATGTTGCATCCCTTGGATCTACCCCAGGTATATCACTCATTGCTCTAGCTCTTTAATCTTGTTCATTTTGATTTCATTTGCTATTTTTTCATACTTCAGCTGACTGGTAAGCTTATCCTTCATGACTTGCAATTTCTTCATTCCTAAAGTAATTGTTATGATATCTTTATTAACCATTTCCCTTGTCTGCCTATGCAAGTCCATTTTTTCAATGGGACGTAGAGCATTCAGATCAAAACTAATGTCGGTCCTTTTATTTTCCCTGGTCTCCAACACCACTATATTTAATTTCCTCTTTTCAAAATCCATAGCAGAAAGCATTCTGGTATGTGAATTTTCAAGGTCATAAATTTGAGAAAAAGAATCTTTCTTGATTTCTACCCCTTTCTCTTTAATTTCTATAAACCTCTTGAAAGGTTCACTATCAATTTTCATAGATTGAACATCATACTGGATAGATAAGTGCTCTTTGAGTGTTGACACCACCTCAATGGTCATTGGTTATCCTATTTTGGAAGACTCTACTTCAGGATGTAGCTCTGGATCTTCTTCTTCTATTAATCCTCCAATTTTTTGTTTCTTTGCAGCACTAGACTTTGAATCTGTCATTGATCATGTTGACCTAGACATATTCCTTCTATAGGTCTTTTGAATATGTAAAGGAGATGGTGTAACTGAAATGAAAGTTTGTTGTGATACTTTTTTAGCATGTTGTATTGGAACTTCTTGTTGTTGTTCCTGCAATATCTTTTGCACATCCTTCCATCTTTCAAGGTTTATTAGCTTCTCAATAGATGGCTTTGATTGATGTGGATAGGGAAGTAAAGCATACTTCTTCCTTCTAGCTGTGATCACAACATGGGGATCATAATCCCAAGTTTTTGTAAGATCAAGAACTAATTCCTTTAGATGTTCTTTTGCTTCCTACAATGTTGACTTATACTTGACAATAAAAGGGCACACTTCTTTCTTCAACTTGAAACATGTTTTCTTCTTGTTAGCCAAGAAATTAACATGATCAGAATTTAAACAATGTCTAATAAATTCTAATGAGAAGACTCTCAAGGTAAGGAACTTAGGAAGTAAATAGGGTTGTAGTTTAAAGCCATATGCCTTGATCACAATATGATTTTCAGATAAAAACCAGTCACATTTTCCGTTATCTTAACTTAATTGCATCATTCTATGAATCTCTGGGAAAATTCTAGGAGGGGATTGGGAATAGATGGTTTCATAGGCTTAAGACATAAAATTATTTACAAAACCATAAAATTCGGGATCATGTACTTTCTTCCTAATAATTCAAGTCCAATGAATGACTGAGTTTGGGTTACCCATTCCATCCTCCACTTGTAACTATAGGTATTGAAATATTAAGGATTGAGAATACAAAAATAAATGAACCAAGTAAGATTGATATATGAAGTAATGGGTATTCTGGAATTTCATCAATTGAATATGTATGCTATCAGCTAGGAATTTGGCATAATCAAACTTAGTTAATGGATTAAGGGTAGTAGGGAAAATTGAATCCATGACACTAAGAATATACGAATCAATGGTTTCATCACTGTAATACCCTAAGATGGAGGCTATCATGGAAATTATTTTTATGGATATCTGAGGAAAAATATCACTCGGAATGTTGATGTTGTTTGATGGTGGACTCAAATCTCTGCATAAATATGCATGTAGTAAGGTAATTTTATCCTGAGAGTTCAGAGTTAAATACTAACTATTAAGCTTCATTATATTTAATTCTTCGACATCTCAGTCTGTAGACAACTTTAGCATGTCGAGGATTGACTTTGAATCAACAGTACAAAGCACATAACCATCCTTACTAACAATAGCTCTTTTACTTGAGGTATAGAAAGTAGCACACCAGGAAACAAATTCGAGAAAATTGTAAATTTGGGGAACGACAAATTTAGCTAGGTTGGACTCCCATACATGGTAATGATCGACGAAATTACTAAAGTAAAGCTTTGGATCAGAGTTATCTTTATAACTATCGAGCAATCATTTATCTTCTACGTTAATTAAGGCTTTATTCATGCTTAACTAACTGGTCTGTTCATAATATGGATAAAAACATGATAAGAATTTGAATAAATTACCAGTTAAAATTGATTGATGGTGCAATATATGACTAGAAACTTTTGTTAGTTGGAACTGGAGTCCGGAACGCTCGAATTTTAACCTTTAACAATAGAATAATGAGGAATTAAAACCAAAATTACCTTTATTATTTTCCCTTGATAAGTGGCAGGCTTCCATTTGTTTTCGTGTTTGGCCGAGTGGATTTGAAAAGGCCTCAAGGAGAAATGTGATAGAACTTTATGCTAACACGTAGCATGTACAAATTTGGTTTATGAAGTTTTCGCATATGCGCCTTCCTGTTATAGCGTATGCAAGTTGAAGTGTGAAATAGATTACCATCCGTTGAATTAATCCCGATCATTGTTCCGACCTACAAACAAACTGAAGTTTATTAATAACACTATTATAAAGTTAAAAAGATATGACACACGATAAAACTGTATAATTAATTCTATATAACTATATAATACTTAAACTATAAAATTTTATTTGCAATAATATAATAACTAATATATGTGCAAAATTAATATAATATAATACAATATTAATAAAATAAAATAAAATATAAAATAAAACCTTATTTAAATATAAAATTAACACTAATCTAACTATAATTTAATACTTAAAATTTATATATTTACAAGAACCTAATCTTATATTTACACAAAAATTAAATTATATTAAAATCTAAACTAAGGTAAACTGAATATGTCTAGTATAAGATTAAAAAATTCTAATTTTTCCTAGAATTTAACCTATGTTACAACAATCACCATAATAGTTCTTCTATTTCGTTTCCTATCCTTGTTCATCGTTGATAGACCTTTCCCTTTCCTTTTATCACTTGGGAAGGCTAGACACCTCATTCTCCCATAAATCCCCACTAGAGAAAATGAATATTATGAGCCCCATCTCATCACCTTTTAACCTATGTCATCCATTCAAGGTGTGGTCATCCCTACCCTCCAAGTTTTTGTCCATCTTGGGACCCCACCGATGGTTAGGAAGCCCCCCACAAAATCCAAACCCCCATATGGCTAGCCCAAATCCTCCTAATCCCTAGATAACAACTAGGTTCAAAGCCCTTATCATGCCTCCTATAGATGATCTTAGAGACTTACTTGATGGCTATCTAATTTTTTTCCAAGATTCAATGGGGAGAATGGTATTACTACTAAATACCACCTCACTACCTTCCAAGACTATATTGATAATTTCTATGTGGAAGAGGGAAATGTTTTTTCCAAGATGTTTTCTCATTCCTTGGAAGGAGATGCTAGGAAATGATTCATAAATATGCATAATGGTTCTTTGAGATATTGGGGTTAGTTCCATAAAAAAAATCTTGAGAAAATGGAGTATTAAGAAAGATTATAGATATTATATTATCAATTTCAACACCCTAAAGAGGAACAATGGTGATTTTGTTCCAGAGTTCACTACTAGAGTTTGTAAGTTATATCACTAACCATGAGATTGGCAAGCCTTTTTATGATTCAACCATGGTACCCTATGCGGTTGGTTTTGAAGTAGACTTTGGCTTGCATATTAGAGAGACTAAATCAACTAAATTGGATGTTGTTTTTAATGATGTTAAAGACATGGAAAGTAACATGAGGGCCTTTGGAATACAACTCAAAACTAAGCAAGACCCTCCTAAAAGAAGAGAGTTCCATGATAGGAGAAGGCAGAAAGAGACTCGTAACTGCTATGATGTGAAAGAAAACATATCCATGGAGTAAGTTACAATGCTAATGAAATATATGGCCAGTGAGCTTAATAAAGTAAAACAAGGAGAAACGACTCATTCTTTTGTAGGGCCCGCCCCAAGGGGAAAAAAAAATAGCCTCTTAAGGACCAACCTCAATTTAAAAGGCCTCCAAATGGGCTACGAAGACAAAACACGCCAGAAAGCTAGATCACTAACCACAAGGCTCCAAGATAATATGATAGTCCATTCCCCCCCTTACTATGGGTATTACTATGAACTAGGAGGAGGAGAACCTGCAGACTAACCCATGGACCTTAACACGCTTTTCCACCCTGATGGTTTTGTCATATTGCACAATACATCTCCTTCAAATGAGTCAAACATTATTGCTTTTGCACTTCCATGTTGTGTTTGTTTCACAATGTCCATAATTACAATGTTAAGAGTTGTACCACAAGTTTTACCTACCTAACTTTATCTTTCAGTTTCAATTTGTTGTTCATACATAGATATATTGGTTACTCTCCTTGAACATACTTGATCCTATTTGCAACTAGGTCACAAAAATAAAATAAAAAGTGTGAATGATAAGATATGGAATGTGTGATTAAGGATTTGTAATCTAAATCCTGTTAAGATTGTCTTAATACTTTAACAATAAACCCTCTTTAAATTTAGAAACCATACTTGGTATTGTTTTTAACTTTTAGATATGAAAATTATAATAATTTTCATTTTCAGAGTAGAATAAAAATACCAAGCTAGAATGGCTTTAACTTAATATAACCTTGAATAATGACAAGTTAATACACATGAACATAGGAATATCAAAATTGTAAAAAAACAAAGTCACTTTAGGACTATAAACACTCATTAACTTATAAGTTTTGAATGTTTTAAATATATAAAAATATAAACACTCATTAACTTATAGGTGTTGAATGTTTTAAATATATAAAAAATATTAAAAATGTATTTTCAAAGGACCTTTAATATAAAAACTAACTATTCAAATTATTTGTATTCACAAAACTAACTATTCAAATTATTTGTATTCATTTTTATAAATTATTACAAAGAAATATATTTATTATACATGTCAAAATAAGGAAAGAATCTAGTATGTGAAATTAATTAGAAAATTGTGTCCCCCCTCAAATGACCCACTAAGATTTAAAGTCAATGGTTTTCCAACAAAACAAGACAAGATGTAATGACCATCTTTGTTTTAACTATCATCCCTACCCTCTCAAACATAGAGCTGAAAACCTTTTAATTTACTATTTGAATGATTTCGTTATGGATAATAAATCCATCGATATTGACAAAATAGACAATTGAATGATTTCGTTATGGATAATAACTCCATCGATATTGACAAAATCGTCCAAAAAAAAAAAACATATTATCACGTTTTCCAAACTGCATTTGGGGTTGGTAAATCCACTCAAGGGGTTAAAATGAATCCCTTAGCAAGTCACTTTTGAGTTTGAATTTACTATAATAAATTCATGGATAAATATGAGTGTTCAATCCATCGGTTAAGGGATTAAAATTTAAAATGAATCCTTTTTAAGTTACTTTTCATTTTTTAACCTTATAAGGAAAATTCCCATAGGTAATTGTGTAGCACTTTCGAATTATTTACAAAACTTTGAAAGAATCCATTTTAAAGTTATGTTTTATTTTAAACTTATTAAAAAGAATTATGAGTGGTTGAAATTTAGGTTTTTTTGGTCAATGAATTATTTTCAAGTTGTTTTGTATTTTAAATTTATAAAAAAAAATTATGGGTAGTTGAGATTTAGATATGAAACAAACATTGAATGGACTTAATAACTTAACATAAATGCAAAATACTTCTTAAAGTTAGAAGATTTGTTACATTAGTGAAGTTTAAGGATATAAAGTTAATGACAAGGTCAGGGGATGCATTTAACAATGTGAAGGATCATGTGTTTATTCAATTTGCTACCATTCATCTTCAAAGTGTTGTATTGCTAATGAAAATATAAAAACAACACACAAAAATTAAAGAAATTAATGAAAAGGAGATAAATGTAGCAAAGGCACCATGAACCAGAATACTACAAGTAAAAGGATAAAGGAGAGAAAGAGTACTAGAGTTAGGAGTTACATAGTTGGGGATGCTTGGCCTTTCATGTACTCTCGACAAGCCAAATTTGTTATAAACTTTTGTGTAGTGATGGAGAAGGAATTTTTTTTGTAGAAAAAAGAGGGATTGTTGAGAAACATTGAGCAAGACATTTGATGCTAGAGTTTTTCCTTTGGGTTTTCTCCAAAAAAATCTCTATTGTTGTGGTGTGTAATTGTTGTGTGTTTGGGTTTTCTTTTGTTACTTGCTTTAGTTTTAAATATTCCTTATGTATTTTTGTAAGGCTCAACAAATATCACAAATTGGCATCATAATCTCTTTAATTTATCATTGGTATACAAAATGGTGGCTTGAATATTGTGTACGACATTAGCTACAATTATCCCCTTTGATTTGTGTAAATCCCTAAAAATGAAAACACTACTACAACCACTCCATTTGAGTTTTTCCAAGCAAATACATCACAACACTTTCTAGCAATGCATTACCACACCCATACATTCTCCAATTTGTGGATTTACTAATCACCTACAGTGATACACATCCAAGTAAATGAGTTTGTCTTATGTTAATGTCTCATGGATGCATAGTGGCTTCCTACATACCAGTTACCCTTTGATCAAATCGTTGCATTATACCTCAATTTTCATACCACTAACTCACCCTCAAACCATGTGTATTGACTAAATTTCTTACAACCATACAAAGTTCTAGACTTTGTGTAGTGTTATCACTTACAACCACCCATGTATGGGTTCATAAAAATATATATTTACATTGCTTGGATATTGTGATGTCAATGAAAAGTATGGAGTTGGGTGCATCTTGTTTGATGCCTAAGCATGTAATGGGTGGGTATAAGTGTTGTTGATCTAGTGCTATCCCTACACATCTAAATAGTAAATAAATACATACATACATAAATACATATATATAGTAGGCGATGATGGTTGTAGGTAACTAGCAATATGAACAACTATATATGTAGTTGTTCATATTGTTAGTTACCTACAACGTATAGGTATGGAATTCAATTTACATTTGAACTATACTGCACTTGGCATTGTCCACAATGGTATTTACCTACAACAAGTCGTTCTATATATATATATATATATATAGTTGTTCATATTGCTAGTTACCTACAACCTATGAGTATGGAATTAAATTTACATTTGAACTATAGTGCACTTGGCATTGTACAGAGGGGTATTTACATACGAAAAGTCACTTCAAACCTCCACAACATTGATTTACACCTACAACCTTCTCTTTCGTTGGTTCAACATGTCCTTCCATTTGTTCATATTGTTAGTTACCTACAACCACTATCACCTCTACATAGTTGTAGAGATAGAGTTAACATCATAACTAAACGTGTTTATGTTGTCAAGCATTGGCCTTGGTACCAAAAGTAGACAAATAAGAATTGAAACCAAATATGAATAGAGAACAAGAAGCATAATCTCATCTTAATTATGAATTGTAGGTACAATAAATGTAAATTCCACATTGGAGATCCAAGTTAGTGAAATGAACAGGCCATAGGCCCACCATTTACGGATCATATGGTATCAAAGGAAGGTTTGAAAACACTTGGCAAAGACCTATATGGTAAACACTCATAGTGGATATCGAGACAATGCAAAATTCATCTTGCAAGGTCTGGAGAGGAGTAGAAAACCAACAATGGCAAGGATATTTTATGAAGAACATGACTGAAAGACTACGAACATATGCATAAACACATAACTAAGATCTATCATATCCAAACTCCTGTGGAAAGAATCAAATAAAA
>ML783640.1:899163-912186 GCA_009831015.1 Picea engelmannii
GAGTAGTGTTGTAATGCCAGCCCCATGATGATGATGTGCCAACCTAGTGCTGTGATGCCAGCCTTGTGCTGATGATGTGCCATTCTAGTGTTGTGATGCCAACCTTGTGCTGATGATGTGCCATCCTAGTGCTATGATGCCAGCCTTGTGCTGATGATGTGCCAGCCTAGTGTTTTGATGCCAGCCTTGTGCCGATGATGTGCTAGCCTCATGTTGTGATGATGTGCCAACCTCGTGCTATTATGATGTTTCCATTCTCATACTGTGATGCCAGCTTCATGATGTGATGATGTGTTACCAACCTCACATTGTGATTCCAGCTTCGTGCTGATGATGTGTTGCCAGCCTCGCGTTGTGATGCCAGCTTCGTGTTGATGATGTTGTGTTGCCAACTTCATGTTGTGATGATGATATTGTGTATCTAGCTTCGTGTTGTGATGCCAGCCTCATGTTGAAGACTCTCAGCCTAGTGTTGATGTTGATGATGCTCCATCCTTCGTGTTGTGATGTTGTTGTTGATGATGATGCTCCAACCTTTGTGATGTGATATTGTTGTTGATGATGTTATTGATGATGATGATGTATTAGTGTTATACTAATCCATGTTGATGTAGATGATGATGATGATGCCACTTCAGCTTCTTGCTGAATATGATGATGATGATGCCACTTCAGCTTCTTGCTAAAGATGATGATGATGATGCCACTTCAGCTTCTTGTTGAAGATGATTATGATGATGATGTTATTTCATCTTTCATGTTGAAGATGATGATGTTACTTTAGCCTCATTGTAAATACATTGATGATATTACTTTAGCCTCATGCTAAATAAGATGATGATATTACTTTAACCTCATGCTAAAGAAGATGATGATGTTACTTCAGCCTCACGTTGAAGATGATGATGATGTTACCTTAGCCTCATGCTGATGAGGATGATGATGCTACTCCAGCTTCATGCTATGAACGATGATGATGAGAAAAAAATCCGTTTATTTATAGATATGCCAGTTAGTGTTCCAAGATGTTGTTGATGATGTTGCCCTCTCTCTTGCCTGATGTTGTTTTAGAATACCCTTATTGTTAAGGGGGAGTGTTGAAATATTGTAACTGCAAAGAGTATTCTATTTTATTATTGATGTATTATTCATTAGATCAATCCCCTTTTGTGGATTGATCATATCGAGCATTGTAAATGACCAAATCCCCTTTTATTGATTGGTCAAACCCTAATTGTAATATGAATAATGAGAAGTTGGCCCCCAGAATTATTTAAAGTGGTTATAACCACCCAAAAGGAGAAGTCGGTCCTGATAGTGAAAAGACACATCCTTTCAGCACCTGCCAGATTGTATAAATAAAGGAGGCTAGAGCCTCATTTGTTCACTCACTCACTTGTTCATCAGAGTGCAAGTTTGGAGCTGCAGTTGGAGAAGAAGAAAGAGAGGGAGAGAGAGGCACATACTTGGGAGAGGAATTTTTGTATTGTTTGGTTTATTCTCTTGGCATTGTATTGGCAATCTATATTAAGGAATTTTTTGTTGGGTTTTCTCCCCCATGAGGGTTTCCCAGGATAAATGATGTGTCTCTTGTGATTGTGTATTTCTCAGTAATCCTATATATGTTATGGTTATCTAGTGAATTGAAAAGAAACCTAATAATAGCTTAAACTCTAACATGCGTGTTATAACTTCTTGATATCCCCAATTGTTCTAGTTGTCCCTGGCGGATTGTTTGTGGCTAAACTCATATACCAATCTAGTGTGTGATCTCTTAGTGTGATAGCTAATTGTGCAAGTTTAGTGTCCTCGTCTGTGATCCGTTTTTCTTTCCAAATCTTTTCACAAATAAACAGGTGCTTCTCCGGGTCCTCTAACACTTCTCCTTTGAATTATGGTAACCTGATGGTGAAATTGTGTCTTTCCATCCTGAATTTTGAACTACTACCTTCACGTGGTGTAGATACTTGACTAATGATTCTTGAACTGGATCCCCTAGTTGCTTTTCCTTGTGTAGATGTACTTCATTTTGTCTTCCTTCTCCCGAAATTCGGTTGTCTAAATGGTGGTCTTCTTTTTGGTGTGTTAATCACACATGAGTTTATGGGTTCCACACTGACATGAATATGGATAGGATTGTTTCCTTCTATTCCTGGTCTTCGAAATATAGTCTTCCTCTCATATGTCACACACAAGATTTCCTCAATATGATCCATAGCCCGAAGATCCTCTACCTCCTCTTCATCACTTGCCAAGCCTTCCCTCGTGGCTATGGCTCTCTTCTTGGTGTTCACCTTGTATTGGTAGGGTAATCCACTACGCATCTTTCCAGCTGTCACCATGATCTGCTTGATCTGGCATCGTCCATCATGATTAGGTCCAAGGATTCCTCCTTTTTTCCTTTATCTCCTCCATTTATCCTTTCCTGTCAATGCTTCCCCCCTTCCCACATTCACGCAGGGAAGTTTAGGTTTTTGAATCCATTGTTATTACACCTTTGTTATAAAGAAATATATTAATATAATTATAAAGAGATATAATATACCTTCCTTGAGAGCCACATAGAAACTCTTGCTCTGTTGCATTGTACGACTTCACGGTATCTACTGCAAATTCTATTATAAATCCTACTACAATATTGTTGAGCCAAAAATATACTGCAAAGGTAAATTTTTTATTCACCTATTGTAACTACACAATCTGAACTGAGTTCCACTCTAACTGTCGGATCCAATTTGTTGCGTGGTTTTCTTTCAACCTTTATATCCACTCTTGCAATAAGTGTGGAAAATCACAGAGAAATACTTCATGCAATTTGGTGAATACGTACTTGTCCAAATACTTGGGTGGTGTTAACTTGGGGTTTCTGTTATATTTATGTGCAAACTCTAGATCCTTTGTCTTCAGCCATCTTTCGATCTCTGCCTTTGTGGGATTCCACGGTCTCAACATCCCCTTCTAGCGGCGCATTCTCTCACCTTTTTGTCATCCGATATGGTATTATTTTGACACACCTTCAATAGATCTCATGTGCTCAATCCCATTGCCTTCCAATCAGTAGACAACGAAACCATTTGTTGGTTGATTATCTCATTTATGCCTTTAACATGATTTGACCCAGGTTCATGTTTATAGGGGATCCAACAAATCCTCTAAAACTATCTTCCCTTCTGGTAAACCAAAAGGTAGCGCAACACACAGAGTGCAATGCGCAGTCTCACCTGAGATAGTGTTAATGGGTGACTGCAATGCTCAAATGCTCACAGTCCAGGACTAAATGGGGATCTGTGAATTGTGTGCTATGAATTCTATCTACTTATTATAGCAATATACCATCATTCTCATCCATGCATGTAGCGTAATTAGATCCATTAATTCATTCATACATCATTCTAACATATACTTATTGACAGAAAAAGAGACATAAACATTGAATCATATAACATAGGTTTTACCATGGTTCACCCTCTCCTGGGATATGTCCACAAAGATATGGATCTCAAGCTATTTTATTATGGTAGTTCCAAAACTACAACATTGTGCTCTTTAAAACTTGTCCTTAGTCGGGTTGAGATCTATTATGAGGTGAACTCGATCATACCAGGCTCCTCAGCCTGTGATCTAACCCTCAATATCTACCCTTTTGACCCTCTACAGCTCAACAACATACAAGATTGGATCGGATTACAATTGTGTTACAAACCAATTACTCCTTCTCATGCAAGTGACCCTCAATAATCAAAACCCCTACCTAAACCTCCTAGGTATCTATTTATATGTGTCTTTGGCTATGTTGAGCACTCAACACACCCTAAAAATCCTATGTCAAATTTTACTTTTTGGGTACCACTTGATCTTTTGCACTGTCTAATTCGACTTCATTGTGAAAAATGTTGCCTTTGCTTATCATCTTGACTCTCATTAAGTCTTTCAAAGTTTGCTTGAATCTATGAAAACCTATGACTTAAAAGGATTGAATTTAAATAATGAATAAACAACCAGAACATTTCACCCGATGCGCCCAAATTCGGCATCAGAAGGAATTAAAGGATGAAAGAAAATCACGCAAAAAACCGCAGTCGCTGAACGTCGATCTTCACCATCATAGGCAAAAGAAAGTTTTCTTTTGTGACAAGCATCACACAAGGATATCATCGACATATGATCCCCTTCGGCATCGGTAAAAGGTGAAGAGAGTAAACGTTAACAAAGAAGGAAATGATATCTCCGATAGTCGATACTCGACGCGCTTAGCGAAATCGGAGAAGATCAAATTGTGACGAACGTTCAGACCATGCTAAAAAAATTTCTTCTATCGCCAACTTCCGAAATGTTTCGGCATCGGTAGTTTTTTAGGAATTTAATCCATAGGAAAACTAGTGATAGGTTTTTCCCTGGTCGCCGACCCATGCTACCTTGTCAGCTAGGCGAGTAACATTCTTCAGTATAATATCATCGTGTGGCGGGGAGGAAAACACACAAAGCAACTCAGAGCACCACTGAGGATGAATTCAGAGTTAACTTAGAAGAAATATGGTTTGTCAGAATGGCATGAACAAGGGGTTCTATGCAGCGAATCCTAGGCTCGAAAATGCGTTATGAATTAGACAGGAAAAGATATGGACAAAGAACACAAGAAATACATATGCAAAGAAAAGAAATGATACATCCAACTACTACAACCAAAATCATTTCATGAAAGTTTCAAGACTTTTACATTAGATTTCAATAGAGCTCAAATTACATACAATAGACATTGTTTACACTTTTTGGCCAACCAACCCGGTTTACATTAAAAACATGAAAATCTTCAAAACTGTCAAGATTTGTGCCACGTCTGAGAATACAAAATAGATTTAGTTAATCATGTCTCTTCTGCACACTGGAAAGGTCCGCGTGGACTTTCTCCCTGGCTAATTCACGTTCTCTGAGATGTTTCATATTATGTTCTTCCGACGCCCTTTGTGCTTCGCTAAGCTACACTATTGTATCTTGTGCTTCTTGGAGTTATCTCTTGATCCATGTCATGTTTCCTTCACAACCTTGTGATACTAACACTACAAGGGTATTTGCCGCCAACTATCGTCTTAATTCTCTACTTTACTAGTAGATTTTGGCAATGGCGAGTTCTGTCAGTTTCAACTATTGAGTCGGATCTTGAATGTTAGAGCCCATGGAATATTTCCTCCTCGTTCTTCTCCCACTTTCTCGACTTATGAATTCGACAGGCTCTAGCCGGATAGTGCACATAAGTAATTCCTCGACAGTCGATCTTGTGCACGGGTCGCTTGGGATTTGGGTTTCCCCAATTTACTTATTCTTCCTTGGCCTTCCCCTTCTCTGAGGTATCTTTTGTTGGGGAGGCATGTCTTCCAACATCCTTCCTTTCGGCACAACTTCTTCCACTTCAGCCTTCGCACGGTGTGATATCATCCTTTCCACATGTAGGCAGGAACCTCCCTTTGAAACCTTGGGAATGCCCGCTGTGAGTAAGAACAAATCCCAAGCACTTTGGGGCTCCAGCCTGGAACTTATGTTGCTTCATGTGCCCCTTCTTATGTTTTGAAGGGTTCCCATGGTGCGACAGGTATCTGTCTTATGCACAGGGAACTTGGAGAAGGCCCAATGAAGAATACTTGATCAGTTTGGGCTTGCAAAATGAACTACCAACAATGCATAAGCTCGACTGGTGAGTAAAACACATGCAGAACATCCAGAATTTATAACAGAGTGGGAAGTGGGTGGAAATGTGTCAGGGAAAACTAGATTCATGGTGACTAGATGTTTTGGAGAAAACTGAAGATGTTTTGTGGCACATCCACACGACGAGTACATTCTGGGACGTGTGAGATACAATCGATAGGAGTTGGAAGGTGTGTGTGGTACGGTCATTGTGATTTTTCATTCCCCCATCCTTCATGATGAGTTGATGATGGTTGTTACACTTGCTTATGTGAATTCTATTTAAACAACTTGCCTCGACCTAGGGTGCCTAACGACTTCCCTTATGATAGGAACCGACTCTTTTGGAACATACTCGTACTCTCAACACATGTTTGACTCTGACATCCTTTCTCGACTCCAACGACCAACCGACCACTGGCGTGACTTGAACTCTCATATTATTTCGTACCTAATCTTTCATGTTGTGTCATGTGGATGTAACCCGACTAAGACCCACCCTAACTAGATAAAAAATGACGGTGCTAATAGAAGTGGAGAAAGCAATTCAAAAGAGTCAGAGATCCCTTAAGTATCAAATAACCAGGTTTAGCAAGATTTACAGGTATGTACCAGTCTGCATTCTTCATGCTTACACTTTATACATGTATTTTACCAAGTGTTTCTCTATATGCAGTCTCTAAAATATTTTAATTTTGATTGTAGGAAAGATGCCTCTGAGTATTGAGTAAGAATGGCTCAGGAGCCTCATCGGGAGGTTCAAGTAAAATGGGCCAAGTGCGAGAGGAGCAGGGTCAAAATCAACAAGGAAATGAGGGATATCGGACTCCCCAAGTTTAGCACACCTAATGACTTCGTCGACTTGTGTGACATAGTCAAATCGCACACTGAGCAAGATTCATCCTAGGCTGAAGAACTAGCAAAGGTGACAAACACAGCGCTAGGTCAGGTGCAACAGTTTATGGAATATCCGATCAAAGCTCAGGCTGTGCTACAATAGTTAAGTGCCAGTATAGTCAAGTATTAGGCACATGCAGTAGAGATAAGGGATATTCACTCGACCCTGTTGGAACAACATGGATTCCCATTCAACAATACCTGCAAGGATTTGTCCATCCAATGGTCGGAGTACGAGAAGAGTTACCCTCTTAAGTGATATCTTGAGATGACTCAGAGAAGACTCATAGGAGCGAACACCATGTGGTGAATTCTGTTTTTATTATCTGCACTTTAGTTGTTATTTTTAGTTAATTTTATGTTATAAATAATAGCATCGACCGATTAGTTAAGGGTCGATGGTTGTTGCAAGAAACTCTCCTTTTTTGTTGTTGTTAAGAACTATTTCAGAGTTGCCTTTAATTGAGAAGTCCTTCTAGACCAGAGACAAGTTTATGTTTTCATCAAATGCGTGTATGATTGGATGTGGAGAAGAAATATTTCCTATTCCGTCTCATGAATGGATGCAGTAATGAGTAAGAGCTATTAAATATATTGATAAGTTATTTGATGCAATGTTTTACAATTCTTTCTTTAATGATGAAAATGAAACTTTGTGTTATTATGTGATTGATGATTAGAGTTGAGTGAATTATTTTTCTTACCGTTGTTTATCACATGCATGTTTTCTTCTGATAATTTGTATCTCAGTCAGTAATTGGAATATTCACATGGTTAATGTATTAGTACTAGGCCTGTGATATACGATCATTGTCTGCATGCTAGGGTGTAAGGGTCATCTGAAGCCTAGCCTCTTCTCCAGTAGTTAAATTTTGTTCCCATTTGTTGCCTAGTTGGTTTATACTGAATTTCCATATTATATTAGTCCCACCTAAGAGAAAATACAGAAAGGGAGAATGTTTGAACTAAAGGATAGGACTTCACGAGAAAATGTAAATCCCATCGATTAATTGGTCGAATCAAAAGATCTGGAGAACCATTCCACTCTTAAATGCAACAAAGTCTAATTGCGCCTCGGTGGAGGGTTTGGTTCCTACTGTTGAACTAAAGGGACTTAGGCCCCATCCATAGAATTGGTGCTAGAAGGAGGGTTGAAGAATGAATGGTTGAATATATATTTCACATAATATCTCAGACAACCTATAGATTCAAAACAATCCACATGCATGGCTAGTCATTCCCAAGACAACCCACACACACTGAGTACTCCTGAAACGAGTAAATCACCCCATCACGAGGAATAACAATTTTTCCTTGATATACCTTATGCTCTTCCTCACGAGGAATTAAATCAATTCAGAAGAATCACAAGAGCATACGCCCGACAGATCGGTGCGCTGCCCTTAGCTCCATTACTTCCTCGAAGAAAACAAATAAGTAGACCAATGGTCGAATCCCCTAACTAGGTTTTCATACACATGGTAGAATACCTAATAGATTTTTCCCTCGCCAAAATTGAACATCCTCTCAATTTAATTCCCAAAACCCCAGTTGGTAACTTCTCCGAGCCCGACGAGTTTTCATAAGAAAAAGGGTTTAACTCAAGTTATGAAGACATGGAAGACAACAACGACCATGATGAAGAGAGGGGAAACCTATAAATTTGTTGAACCTACACAAAATAGATCTAGATAAACAATGATACACACATTTGCAGAGAGAATTGGAAAAGGAAGAAGAAGGAGAGAAAGAATGAAAGAATTCTCATTAACCATTTTGAATAATGAATAATTTACACATGATATACTTTGTATAACTCAATGAATTCAACTTGAGGTGAACCAAGTCACCATAGTGGTGGTCTAGAGTGATATGGACACACACCAGTAGTTACGGGAGTGAACTGCCACCTATTTTAGTCTCTCAGGTAGTTACGGTAGTGAACTACCACCTAGTTGAGTTAACTAGTCAACTAGTCTTCAGTTAACTAACTAAAACGAAAGTAGTGCAGATTTAACTCAAGGAATCAAGGCTAATGAACCACTCTGGTGATGATACCAAAGCAAGGTTGAATTATCATGGTGATGATCCCAATGTTGCATGGTGATGATCCCAATGCAACATCTAAACTCAACTGAACTAGTCAAACTGAAGTGTGAACTGAAAGAGAATATTCTCTCCTAAAATATAGGAGACTGGATAATGACTAATTATGACTAATAAACAAATAAAAACCTTAGGAAAAATAAATCCTAGGTGTGTGTGAAGTAACTCCAACACCCCCCATGAACATCACTATGGTAAAAATAAAGATTGGGTCCCGGCAACGAGGCCATGTTAGGTGCCCAAGTACAAAAGATACACTGAAAATAAAGTGAGGAAAGAGGGAAAACCTCATGGGAAAAACACCCCCTCAAGGTACAATGTATGTAAAAAACAAGAAATACAGTTGCTAGGCAACTGTGTCCTTCACTCCAAGACGACTTTGCAAAGAATGGAATTTTTGCTCAGTGAAGGTCTTGGTGAAGATGTCTGTCGTCTATTCCACTAAAGGACAGAACTGTAAGTCATTGATCCCCTCATTTACCAAGTCCCAGATGTAGTTCATGTGGATCTCGATGTGCTTCGTCCACTGCTTCTGAACTAGATCTCTGCAGAACTTCAAAGTGCTCTGGTTGTCACACTGATGACGATCAACTGATAAAACTCAATGCCCAACTCAGTGAGAAAATGTTGTAGCCACATAGCCTGAATGGTTATGTTAACTACCCCTCTATACTCTGCCTCGACTGAAGATAGAGCAATGGAAGATTGCTTCTTTCTCGACCAACAGATAGGCCCGGAACCAATACTGAGTGAGTAACGAGATGTGGACTTGTGATCAATGTTATTGCTAGCCCAGTTGGAATCAGTAAAACCAATGATATCTAATGTAGAGTCTGCTGCATAATGAATCCCAAAGGTGATGGTGATTTGTACATATCGAAGGATATGCTTTTCAACTTTCTAATGTATCTCATGCAGCTCCTACATAAACCTGGAAACTGCGCCAACTGCATATGCGAGGTCTGGTCTAGAGTGTGTAAGATACAACAAGCTCCCCACTAGCTATATGTACAATGTGCTATCAACCAGTGGAGTCTCTCGGCCATCCTCAAGTTTGACTCCTGATAGGAAAGGAGTCAGAGCAGACTTGCAGTCTGTCATGGGAAATCTCTCAAGGAGATCTCATGCATACTTGTCTTGGGATAGTTTGATGCCTGATGCATCCTGACTTATCTCAAGTCCAAGGAAGAATTGTAGCGGACCCATGTCCATCATCAAAAACCTGTCATGAAGAATCCTCTTGACTGCAACAATCGTTGACGTTGAGAAACTAGTGATCAACAAATCATCGACATACAAAACTAAAAGTAGAAGTGAATCATCCATCCTAAGCATGTATACATTCGGGTCTGATTTACAACGTACAAAGTTCTGTGACAACAGGTAGGAGTCCATGTTAGCATACCATGCCCTCGGAGCCTGGTTAAGGCCATAAAGTGACTTCTTCAATCGACAAACCAAAGATGAGTCCTGCATAAATCCTTGTGGCTACTCCATGTATATCTCCTCAGAGAGATCACCATGAAGAAATGCATTCTTCACATCCATCTAATGGACTTCCCATCCCTTGGTTGACGAAATGTCAAGTGTCAATCATATGGAATCCATCTTCTCTACTGGAGCGAAGGTCTCATCATAGTCAATACCATGAACCTGCTGAAAGCCTTTGGCGACAAGCCTGGATTTGTATCTGTTGATCTGTCCATCCACTGCACTCTTGGTATTGTAGACCCATATGCAACTGACAAGTGTCCTCCTAGAAGGAAGGGGAACTAGATCCCAAGTCTGGTTCTCGAGGAGGGAGTTGTACTCCTCTTGCATGGAGGATTCCCAAAATGGATTTCCATCAGCCTCTCCATAAGACTATGGATCTGAAGAATGAACCAAGAAAATATGCCTGGAAGGCAATGGTTCAGTGGCAGTGAGTGCAATAGGAGGATCCTCAAAATCATATCGAGTCCTCCTAGTATCGGTTGGATCACCTACAAGATCCCCTGCATCCTGAAGAGTAGTCTATGCCCACTTGGGCCTCTGCTCTGGCTCTGTGACTGCATCTGGATGCTCTGACTCTGCATCTGACTGTACTGACTCTAATTCTGAATCGAAATCCTCTGATTCCTCTGAATCAGAACTCTCATCTGAAGAAGAGTCATCATGTGCATGATCATCATCTCTAAAAGGTGGAAGAGTGCGGATGCTGAGGTACATGCGAGACACTTTCCTCGAATTGGAAACTTCGCTCAATGATGAGCCGGTTCGAGGAAACATCAATAAGATGATATCCCTTCACACTATCAGGGTATCCAACAAAAATGCACTCAGTGCTATGTGGATCAAGTGCTTTCCTCTTTTCATAGGGAATTCGGGCCCATGCATGAGAACCAAAAATGCGAAAGTGGGTCACTTCCAGTTTGAGGTTGCTCCAAGCCTTGTAGGGGTCTTATCCTTGACAGATCTATGGGGAGATCTGTTTTGTATGTATATTTCACAGTTAAGTGCTTCGGCCCATAGTCTCTGTGGTAGTGACTTTTCATGCAACATGCAAGATGCCATCTCCTTTAGAGATCTGTTTTTCCGCTCAACAAATCCATTTTGTTGCGGAGTGTAGGGAACTGTATGTTGCAACTAAATCCATGCCTCATGGAAAATATTATGGATCTCATGATTTACATACTCTCCCCTGTTATCAGTTCGAAGGACTTTGATCTTCTTTCCGAACTGTGTCTAAACCAAAGCTTTGAAATCTTTAAGGTGTTGAAAGACCTCATATTTTTTCCTGAGAAAGTAGATCCATGTAAAACATGAGAAATCATCAACAAAAATGAGAACAAACCTCGCTTTGTTGATCGATGGATGTGGAAAAGGACCCATGAGGTCACTGTGAATCAGATCTAAAGGTGCGGATGCTCGCTGAGACTTTCCCTTGTCAAATTTCTCTTGAGGGTGTTTTCCAAGAACACATCCCTCACATACTCCTTTGGAGAAATGGATGTATGGTAGACCATCAACTAAATTGTTCTTGCTAAGATGTTGCATGTATCTGAAATTTAAATGTCCAAACCTTTCATGCCATATCCTAATACTTTCATTAGCATGAGTAAGCAGTAAAGCATAATCAGGTTCAATGAATTCAAAAAATGTATACAATCTAGACTGATGATTTACCTCACCAGTAGCAACCCTGGAGTTGGTTTGCATGTTGTAGATGTCCATGGAATTTGGTGTGAAGATGAATTTCTTTACAGTGCTTAAATTCATCATATGATACACAGAGAGAAGGTTGACAGAAAGCTTGGGAACATGCATCACGTTCTCAAAGCTTCCGTTGGTGAGTTCAATCCTTCCTTTGCCGGTGACTTTGACAGAAGAGTTGTCCCCCATCAGAATAGGATGACCTTTGCATGCATCCAAAGAAGAATAGACTGCTTCTGAGGCATCCATGTGATGTGATGATCCTGAGTCTACTATCCAAGCATCGAGAGAGGAGTTGATGGAAATCAAGGCATGGCTAGAATTTCCTTTCTTGGAATTCGGATCTTCTAGCTTCTTCTTCTTTTCACCCTCGGGGATGCGATCTCCAAGGTTGTTTTGTTGAAGTATCTAAGAGATCAGATATTTTTTTTTTGCATGCATGCAGATTCCGAATGGAATCCTTTTTGATAGTATGTGCATTTCTCTCCTTTTCTTCCCTTTTCTCCTTTGGATCTGGAGGCATTGATGAAGGGTTTTTTGTACCCTTCCTTCTTTGTATGTGCATGAGATTTTTGATTATCTTTTTCTTTATATTTATGATATTTTTGGCTTCCATCATGCATAGTGATTGCATGCGCCCCTGGGCCTTTGATTGTGCCCATGTTGATGAGCTTGGTTTTCTCTTGTGTCAGGGATTTGATAAAGTCCTCAAGAGAAGGCATCTTCCTGGTGGCTCTAGAGGAAAATCTAACAGTATGGAATGTAGATACGAATACAAATAATTCAGGACCAATATTGGAGAGAATGGTGAGAACCATTTGTTTCTCCTCCTTCGATTTATCAACCCCACAAGCTTTGAGTTGCGACAATAAATCCTTGAATTTTGTAAAGAAATCTTGGATATTCTTGAAGCTTTTTGGATCCAATGTGAACTGATCCACCTCTAGCATGTGTCCCCTCATCTCATCCTATTTTCCAAAGAGCCCTTCTAATATGGTCCAGGATTCATTGGGAGTCTTACAGGAAGATATGTGAAAAAGGAGATCGGGAGAAATAAGACTGCAAATTGTTATGAGTGCCTCATCCATGCGATTTAAGTACTTGGATTTTTATATGGCTGATGTCGGCTCTGTATCTATATTCATG
>ML783640.1:953223-984728 GCA_009831015.1 Picea engelmannii
CAACCACTCAGAGCAGTTCATTAATGCAAAAGAAAAAGATTACAGAGAGATTTTACAATAGAGTTTCTCACAATTGATCATCGGAAAATGACCCTACATGATATTTAAATAGAGATCATGGACCAATTGGGTGTTAAGCCACGGATCAATGGTCATTAAGATCGAGGAGAGTATGAACCGTCAGATCACTCTATGTTAGGAACATATCGTGATCGTCAAATTTCCTAACTACAAATGCATACTAAAGAAACACACTAAGAAACACATTTTTTCCTAACAACACATTAGACCAAGTAGTTCTTAAATAACTCTTAAGTGTCTAAATATCCTAACATTGGATTCAAAATTAAATTTTTCATGCAATGAGTACCAATATGTATACTTTTGATAGACCCACAATGAGATATATTGGAAATATTTATTTTCAAGTATTTACAGTATATCTCACTGTGGGACTATAAAAAGTATATAGAGTGGGTACTCGTTGGATGCAGAATTTAACTCCACATCTAACGAGTGCCTAATTTGAGTAAACCTATAAGGAGATAAGTGAAAAATATGAGATTTCTTTTTGTTTTTCATTCCCCTCCAAAACAATTTACCCTTATGGTTGACATCATCATCTTGAATGCTATTGGTTCTTTTAAAGTTTATATTGATAAAACATTTTTTGTTTGGAAATCCATTTTTTACCCCAAACCCCCCCCCCTAATGAACCATCTTTTGTTTTGTTCAATGCATCCTTCAAGTTATTCATATTGCTAGTTACCTATAACCACCGGTGCTTCTGGATAATTGTAGAGATAGAGTTCGCATCATAGAATTAAACTTGTTTTTGATTATGTACATTGGCCTTGGCACCATAATCAAACAAACAAACATTGGAACCAAATTCGAACAAAGAACAAAAGGCATGATCTTAGAATTTTTTTTAATTACAAAGGAATTACATTTAAACTCTGCAATGGTGATCTATGTTGGTAGTACAAATGTGTTGGAGAAATTTATATTTTCGGCACACTAGTTCAGTGGGAGTTAACTAACTAGTTCTATTTTAGACTTTAACACTAGTTCATTGGGAGTTAACAAACTAGTTATATTTTAGACTTTAACACTAGTTCATTGGGATTTAACTGACTAGTTCTATTTTAGACTTTACAATATTAGACCATCACTATTATGCATGCATTCGTAATTATAGGATGTCATTTTCTATATGAGTGAAGATCACTCACTCATTGATAAGATCATAATATACATTGTTTATCATTATTCATTGTGTATCTCTCTTCCTTTTATTGATAAGTTTTGTTTGTGTATGCTTTAGCTAGATCTCTTGTGCAGGTTTCCATGAAACACTAACATGGTATCAGAGCTATGTCGCTTGGAGCGAGCCAAACAAGACAAAGAATATGGAAAATCGGGGTTTCGGCAAGCTAAATCCGTGGTCGTACCTTTCAGCAGTTATTCCTCCCAAAATATTATGTTTTTGAGGAAACATTCTACATGGAAAGTAAATAGACCCATTTTGGAAGTGGGTTTTTAAGCGTTTGGCGAGATTCTTCACCATTTTCTCAGAAAGTAAGCCACAAGATAGCCTCCTAAAACTGATACGAAGTTGTGGTTGTACCTTTCTACAGTGATTTCTCCCAAAATATTAAGTTTTTGAGGAAACAAGCTGCTTGAGAAGTAAATCGACCCATTTTTCAAGTGGGTTTTCAACCATTTGGCGAGAGTCCTCACCATTTGCTCAGAAAGTAAGTTGGAAGATCATCTCTTGAAACTGATACAAATTTTCACTTAAAGTGCCCTTTTTGCGTGATTTCTTAATTTTTCACTTGTAGATTGAGAGTAAATTTTTAGGGGTTCTTAGAAACAGTGGGAGAGATGGATAGGACAACTATTGTACAGTCAAACTTGGTGGTAATCCTCACACCATACAATTATTTTGATTGGAATCCTAAGAATTCCAACTCAGAAGGAAAGGACTGTATAATTTGATGATGGCGATAGAAACAAAACCTACATCAGCGATTGAGAAGATGATATGGGAGAACCGTAAGGATGAGGCCACATTACTACTTCTTGAGTTAATATCCACTTATCTATGGTTTCATGTTGTCACATGCAAGCCTCCAAATGAGATATGGACCACCATGGAAGGACTCTTTGGAAAGCAAGATGAAATGCGAGGTCATATGCTTGAGGTAGAGTTGAATACCTTAGACCCTAAAAGTTTTGATAATATACAAGATTTTTTTACTAAATTTAAATATTTTCTATTGAGCTTGGGTGAATTTGGTATTGACAAGTTTACACAAGAGAAACAACGTTGGATATGTATCCAATTTCCATTCTGGCAGATGTCTTTTTGGAATAAATTGGAAAATGCCTATGTTGGCTCAGTTCATTGAGTCTCTTACACAAGAGCAGACACAAATCATACAGATGGGCCTCATGAAAGATCCCAAAGCACATGTAATCACCATGCATGATGGAAAAGGGTCATCTGAATAGAACAGGAAGGAGGGATATTCCAAACCCTTTAATGATTCTTCAGGTTCCAAAGACTCTTCAGATTCCAAGAAGAAGAAGAAGGGAAAGAAGTGCACTTACTGCAATAAACCGAATCATGAAGAATCCACATGCATGAAGAAACAGATCGATCTTATGGCATAGGCACTTCAACAGAACAACCTTGGAAACTTCATTCTAGAGGGAGTCAATAAGAAGAAGGAAGAAGATCATGCTCCTAATAAAGGTAATCAACATGCTCTGGTTGCAGTTAATTCCTCATTTGATTCATGGATTATAGATTCTGGTGCATCCCATCATATGGCAGCGAAAGAGGAAGTTTTCTCTTCTTTGAGTCCATGCTCAAGACCCCCTATTCTCATGGGGGATGATACTCCAGTAGTAGTAGCAGGAGAAGGGAGAGTGGAACTCCACAATGGCAGTTTTGAGAATGTTTTACATGTTCCAAATTTTTCTATGAATCTTCTCTCAGTTTATCAGATCACTCAGAAAGGTAAAAAGGTTGAATTTACATCAGATTTGGTTTCCGTAATTGACATGCATGACAATTCCATCATTGCAATTGGTGAGGTGGATCACAAGTCAAGGCTATATAAATTCACTAAGTTTTCTGACGATGACTCCTCTATTCTACTTACACATAAGGAGAGTAATTTGCATGCACCTCCAGTGCAACATGCATATACTCTTGCTCTTCCATCAGTTTCAGACATCAGAGATGATACCATACACTCATATTCTGTACATGGAAATAAGTAGGTAGTACAGCTGGATAAGAAGCCAACGTCGAAGCTTCAACAGATGCCCAAGAAGGCACATGCCACTTCAGGCAGCAGGCAACCTTGCAGGGAATCCATTGGATTTGAGGATGACCCAACCTTAGCATGAGGAGCCTTCTCATGTACTTTTAGATTCAGAACCTGCAATGCCCATGCATTGTTATATGGTTCAATCTATTGATCCACAGAACTACAATAGGGTTGTGAGAAATCCATTATGGAAAGAAGCCATGCAGAAGGAGTATGACTCACTCCTATAGAACTAGCCTTGGAATCCAGTTCCACTTCCACTAGAAAGGAATATTTTCAGGTGCAGATGGGTCCACAAGATCAAGAGGTACAAGGCCCGACAGGTTGCCAAAGGACTTCATCATATCAATAAATATTTCTACATCTTCACGAAGACTTTTAGTGAGCTGAAGTTTCAGAATTTGTGGGATCGTCTTGCAGTGAAGAACACAGTTGCCTAGAAGCTACCATTTTCTTCTTTTGATACATTATATTTTGAGGGGTGGTTTTGTTCCCACGTGGTTTTCCCTCTTTCCGCGTTTTTATTCAGTGTTCATTAGTTGCATTGTACATGAGTACCTAAAATGGCCTAGTAGTTGTGACTCATTTTTTACTCCATAGTGATGTTCAAGGGGGGTGTTGGAGAAATTTATATTTTCGGCACCCTAGTTCAATGGGAGTTAATTGACTAGTTCTATTTTAGACTTCAACACTAGTTCATTGGGAGTTAACTAACTAGTTATATTTTAGACTTTAACACTAGTTCATTGGGAGTTAACTGACTAGTTCTATTTTATACTTTCTAATCTTAGACCATCACTATTATGCATGCATTCCTAATTATAGGATGTCATTTCCTATATGAGTGAATATCACTCACTCATTGATAAGATCATAATATACATTGATTATGATTCTTCATTGTGTATCTCTCTTCCTTTTCTTGATAAGCTTTGTTTGTGTATGCTTTAGCTAGATCTCATGTGAAAGCTTCCATGAAACACTGACAAAATGAACCACATGCCCACCATTTATGTATCAAGTTGTGGTAATGATTTTAAGTGATTTAAAAAACTTCTTCACAATGAAAATGACATAACAACAACATAGAGAGATGGGTTGTTCACCTTCTTTACTTTTATCTTTTTTCTAGGATTTTCATGGGATTCTTTATTTCATGGTTTCAACTTTAGATTTTAGATTCATATCATACACTAGTCCCACATGTATTTAATTAATTAGATGGCCTATTACCCTCTATCTCACCTAGGGGTAACTAGAGGAGATCATGGCTCATGCATTGCAATGAATATAGTGATCTTGATGATGATAATGATCAGTATTCTCAATTGACAACAGCCCCTAAAATTCCCCCTCCCCCTCATGATTGCACAAATCAATGCATTTTACTTTATTATCATGGTTCATCCAAGGATGGTGACCCAATGCACATGAGGTACTCTTATTCAGTGTTTCATATAAAGTTTCATATTTAATGCACTAGGAATTTAGGTGAGAATCATGGGTTGAAGTCAAATAATGGATCATGACTTCTTGGAAGTTATGCTTTTTTCCTTGTTTCACCTTGGTGGTAATATTGCATGCCCTAGTCCAGTGTTATCATTATTGGGGAAAGGGTTACTACTGGGGGATTTGATATGGGTAACGTACCACTCCCTTACATACTTAACACTTTTCATCTCGAGGTTTTCCACAGTGTACTTATCTTTATGGAATGGATGTTACATGTACACAAAAAAGGCATGTACCTTGATCCTCCTATGAGAAGAAGGGAATATATCATGTTGAGGTTGATGCAGTTGCTAAAGAATAAAAAAGAAAGAATGTTAAAAAGGAAATAATAACGGGATATAAATGACCAATTAAAAATCCATAGGTCAGCTTGAGCTCTACCCCCTCACTATGAGGAGATTGCCCCTAGTCCTAATTCTCTAAATGCATATCAATTAAAAGGACTTCATCCAAACAAGAAAAATAATGAATGCTTGAAACATTAAAAGGGGACTTTCAAAGAAATAAAAGAGTATCAAAAGGAAAGAAAGGGGTTTGGAATACACATTGTCAAGGAAAGGGTATCTCAAGCAGCAAGCACTCCCTCTGCAAAGTTACTCATGGAGATGAAACCCCACATGTATTTGCATGTCAATGACACCATGACCATGAAGTAAACCCCCTCCACCTCATTCATGTATACTTACACTTTGAAGGGTTTCTTGGAAAATACTCCTCTACTTGGATACTAACACACCTAATAAGGTCTTATGATAGTCCTCCCATACCTAAACTTGGAAAATTTCCTAAGGTCTTAAGCTAGTGTGAAGTTTGAAGAAGATACATGGGTGAATTTCTTACATGGCTTATGTATTAAGTAATAGCTTATTTTGTATGATCCTAATGAATATAGTATCTCATGATTGTTGGTTTCACCTGACTTTGCTGACCTTATTTGATATTGATGCACTCTTTACATGGCTCTTGGAGGATGTTCTCATGATGATACCCAGGACGTTGAACATTGTTTGGAGGATGTTGCACACTTTATGCAAATCATTGCACCTTTTTATGATTGTACATACCCTGGGTAAAATCCCTACACCTCTTAGACCTTGGACATTGGAAAAATGAGCATAGATATTGAAAATACAACCAAATGGTCCATTTAGAGTGCAGGAAGCCCCATAGGCTAGACAGATCACACCTAAATAGATTAGGGTTTGATTGGATGATGTCACACACCATTAGATAGGTTATGGATCCCTATTCACCTATAACATCACACCCTAGCCCTTGGACATTTCATTTTTGATGATGACATAATGCTTGATTCTTGATGAGATGACCTAGCATGGGAGCACCCTTCTTGATGATGAGTTGGCACTTGGTGGTGATAAGACATGGCCCTTGTTGATGCTTGAACCTTTTCATGGAGGGATATGGCCTTTGGAGGAACCTTTTTGCCTTTACATCATAACGTCATGGCCTTTAGAGGCTTCTACAACACACATGTCAC
This sequence comes from Picea engelmannii, assembly GCA_009831015.1. Classification (NCBI taxonomy): domain Eukaryota; kingdom Viridiplantae; phylum Streptophyta; class Pinopsida; order Pinales; family Pinaceae; genus Picea; species Picea engelmannii. Next base: position 959,578 of record ML783640.1, read on the forward strand.
CTTTTGAGAGAATTTTTTGATGTATTATCATTATATCTTTATGATTGAGGCTATTTTTGGGGTCGTCCATGACCTATCCAATTTGTGTCATGGATATTTTATGTTTTAAGGGATTTTGAGGATTTATAGCACTAAGTTTAACTCATATAAGAAGGTTAATGCTCCTCATTTGTCAAATCACAATTCACAATTGTGGAGAATAATCACCATTTGTCTTGTTTTCTCTCTATTCATCATGGAGTACTTATGCCCATATTCAGAAGAATGATCTAGTGGATGATTTTCTTGTTTTTGTGGATGTTTCATGAAAGTAGGTTTTCCTCATGCATAGTGACTTGGTCTAGTAAGTGGTGTTTTTCAAGTATTTATGTTTTGTTCGTGGTATTTAAGTGAATTCTCTTTCAAAGTTGTGATAAGTTGAATGTTATCTTGTTTCCTTGGATAATGTTTGCTAGAAACCCTAGTGAAGGATTGTAATGTTGAACACACCGCCCACACTAAGAGGGGGGGGTGAATTAGTGTGTGGACTTTTATAACTTTTCTTCTTACAAGTTAGCAGCTAAAACATAATTGAATAGATTAAGAACAATTAAAACATAATTACAATGGACAAGAGATATCAGACGTTTGTGTAATCTTTTGTAATATGGTAATATGAATTTTCTCAGCACCAACTCTTTTGTATCAGCACCAACTGAAGTAAGGAACACCAACTGCTCAGAGAGCACCAACTCTCAAGCAATACCCAGCTTGCCACAAGACCCAACTTGTTGATAGAACGCAGTTTATCCAACTAGAGTTCATATAGTATTTCAACCAACTCTAGTAGTAGTGATCCATTATTAGATCAATTATGTTTCATGATCAAATTTATACCATCAACACCCATTACTGCACTTCATCTTCTCTCTGAAATTTGTGCCTTCCTCACTTCTTCTTTCCTCTGATATTCGTTCCTTCTTCGCTTCGTCTTTCCTCTAATATTCACGCCTTCTTCACTTCTTCTTCTCTCTGATATTTGCATGGACCTCAGGTCCGCATCCCCTTCATTTTTCTCCGCAAGCCACTCTTCCTCAGCGAGCCTCTCTTTTCCAAAATCCCATTGTCTTCCACACGCACACCACACCACACCAATTGAACCAATCATGGTTGTATTTATACCTGTTTATGCTCAAAACTTATTTAAGTTATTGAGACGACTTGTGCAACAAGTTATAACTAACTTGTTCATTTACAACAACTTTTGGGACCACCAGAGATCATCATTTTGGGTCTACATATTTACATCCGGCATCCCCTTTACTTTCAGAAATCGATCATAGGTATGGATCGATTTATTTCATCTCTGTGATTACAAAAATCAGCGCTTCCTTCAAACCATGTTCATATGATCATTGGCATAGAACCATAGGCTTATCAATTTAAGCGATGCATTACATTCTGCCCTTTAAATATCTTTACCATATGACCAACGACAGTGACCTCACGTGAGGCTAGATGAGCGCTTATCAATTCAACGGTCATGATTCAATCTCCCAATGAGATGGACAATTGTCGAAACTTCAGGACTTCATCCTTCGGGTCTTTGGGACTTCAAACCTTTAAAATCTCTCGAATATGATTTGGTCGAACAGATCGTACGACTCACATTTATATCATAGAACTAGATCAATGTTCATATACGATCCTTACATCTATCCTTTCATTGCTTAATCCAACGGCTAGGACTTAATCAAGCAATGAGATGGAAGGCCACCATTTACTTCGAGACTTCGGATATTATGCTTAAACTATCCTTCCACTCTATTTTGATCAACGGTTGAGAGTATACCCGACATCAGATCGATGGTCGAGATCTCCTTCGGGTCTCCAGACTTCGGAGATTTAAAATCTTAACCCTTTCTTTCCTCCGTACATCAATATTCTGGAGCTCTCAATCCACTGACACATGTCCCTTTCAGATCAATGGTCGAGATATCCTTCAGGTCTCTGGACTTTGGATATTTCAAATATCAACCCCTTGTTTCCTCTAGATTGATCACCTACTGAGTAATTCATAAGTGGTGGAGATAGCTTTTTGTTGGTTAATACTTCCACTTACACTATCCTTCCACTGTAGTAGATCGACGATCGAGAATGCTCTCGAAGTGATCTTCAGATCGGACATCTCATGTCCACTTCGGGACTTCGGGACTTTGGGCAACTGTTGGTGGTAAAACTCTCGAAGAAAAACTCCCGTAGTGACATAACTTGCTTACATCACTTGATGATGTGTCACAAGATGAGTAGCTTCGGCGTGTCACTTAGATTTGTGATTTGCACATACCTGAAATGACAATTCAACTTGACACTTGTCATTCTCTGACTGTGTCACGTGTCCTTGTTTACGTGGACTGTTGACATGGTCTGTCACAGTTTCTTGCTAACGTGGTTTGTCAACTTAGATCTCCCAATGTGACACATTTTCTTCTCCTAGATCTACTGATTTTCCTAACTCCCGAAATGTATCTCAGATTGATGGTTGAGAATGACTTCAGACCTTCGTCCTTTGGGACTTTGGGACTTTTGACATTTCTTGGTGGTGAAACTACCAAAGAAATTCTCTCGGAGTGATGTAACTTTATTACGTCACTTGTTGACATGGCATGAGCTAATTTCCTCTTGACACTTGTCATCATCTGATTATACCATGTGTACTTGCTGACGTGGTCTTCTGACGTGGTCTGCCATGTTTCCTTGTTGACATGGTCTGCCACACGTCCTTGTTGACGTGGTCTCCCATACATCCTTGCTGACGTGGTATGCCACATGTCCATGTTGACATGGTTTTCTCACGTGGATATCCCTTATCTAACGGTCATCGTATGTTCTCCAGATCTGATGGTCCTTATTCATTTCGGATTTTCGGCTCTCCGGGCTTCGGGCTTTCAAATCTCAAACTGAAAAATCTGAAGTGATATTTTTCCGGAGCTTAACCTCCTCGCATCTTTTTACCTGAACTAAGTGTTGTTCATCGATCATGATCCTAGATCGATGACTTGATCCATCTGCGATGCATCTCTTCTATATTATCATGTCCTTCCACTTATAATTATCCAACGGTTGATGGAAATTTGCATAAATGAGATCTCATATCTTTTACCTTGCTTATCTTATCCTTCCACTCGAAATGATCCAACAGATCAAGGGAATTCGAGTTTGATTCGACGACTGACAGGTATTCAAATAATCGAACTATCAGCCCTTTTACATCACTTAATCTATCCTTCCACTTTAAAATGATCTGACGATTGACGAGAATTTGGGTTTGATCCGATGGCTGATGGGTATTTAGATAATCGAGAACTCATCCTTTCTGCTTATCCTGTCCTTCCACTCAAAAGTGATCCAATGGTCAATGTGGACTCTTCGAAGAAGATTAATGATCGACGATGATTGCGGAACCACAACTTGCGAGTGATTTAACTTGACACCCAAACTCCACAATTTGAAGTTGTGCATTGTTGTTGAGTCAACCACAATCGTCGATATTTGAAGCTATAAGATCGAATAGTCCTATCTAATTGCAGTATTGGAACTAGCAAGATATTTAATTCTCCTTTCAGTCTTTGCAATCTATCCATGTCGTTGATATGTCAATTGCACATCTGATGGCCACAACTCAATCTGAATTAATCTGATCGTTTGTTGGATCAACCGCATTCGTCGATATTCGAGTTTATGAGATCTGACGATCTAGACCAATTGCGGGATTGGAAATAGTGAGTCGTTTAATTCTCCTTTTGATCTCTGCAATATATCCTTGTCATTGATCTGGCTTGCATATCTAACGATCATGATCCTTCAATGGTCCTCAAGCCCATGGTCACTCATATGACCGATGTCTATTATATGAGACGATCAACACCGTCAATTTCTTGATCAAACGACTGTTGAGGCTTCTCACCTTTTCCTGTGCATTGGTCGACTTCTCAATATTTCCATCGATCTCGATGATACTTTTTAATGCGCTCTTCCTTCTGACCTTTGATCTTCATTCTCTTTTGTACTGTGTTTTCCCTTCTGAGCTTTGGTCTTAGGAACATTGTTGATCCTATCGTGATCAACAATAATCATGAATTGCTTCAACCTTAAGGTGATGTTCTTTTGTCAATATTTAGTATATTTTTCCTCCTAAGATTAAATTTGTTTCTCTACTTATTGTTTGACATTCTCTTTGATATCTGATATACTGTTGACATCAATGACAATATCATCTATGGTAAATCACAATGATAATTCATAATCAACAAATCATCACATCAACTGTTGACATCAATAACAATATGTCCAACAATATCCCCCTTTGTCATTGAGAGAAACACACTAACTTCATATACAAAACTCCCCCTATGATGATGCTTTCCTCTTATGAAGTTTTCTCTCCCCCTTTGACATCAATGGAAAAGGGTTTTTCCTCATGTGGTAAAGCTATGTATGTTATTGACTAGAATCTAAACTTGGGTAACTCTTCCTACAATCATGTTATGCCTGCCATAACTAAATGACTCCCCCTGTCAATATGCTCTCTCTCTGCTTCTGACTACTCTCCCCCTTTGTTTATGAAAAGGTAGCTCTTCCTGACAAGGTTTATTCTTCTGTTAATTTACTAACTTCTTATCTCAGTTGATTGGGATTTTTTTGTTTCAAATGAGTATTCTTCTTGATACCAATTTTTGTAGTGATCAAGTCTTTTCAAAACTTAATCTAATTGTTTTCTTATTTACTAACCAAAATACTTCTCCTAATTTTTTACTGAATATTCTCCCCCTTCATTTCTAAAAGGGTATCTTTTTTTGACAGGGTCTCTCCTCTTTTTATCTCTACAGGATGTCATGTACATCATTTTGTACATCAGAATGTTACTTCTGCGGATGTCGTTGTCCAACTAGAACATTGCACAATTGTAGCTCATATTATTCAAACAACCCTTGGATCTGCCCATTGATTCTTATCGATCTCTAACCATATGTATCCATCTTTATCCAAGATTCTTATTTATTGTACATTTCTCTTAGTTTGTCTGGGAAAGTTTATACTATGCTTGTCACATAACTAGAATTCTTTTTGCAACAATTAACTTCACTCCTATTCACTTGTTCAGTCTTTGCTATCCACATCTATGAGTGTCCTAATTTTTTGAACTTTGTTCTCTGATATTCTATTACTGTAACTTCATTTTTCTTCTACGTTTCATTTACTCTTTTTGTCATATTCTATGAAGCATTTCTCATTGATTGTTTTCTTGAGTTCCAACAGTTATGGGCTTTGTGGCCATATCCACCACAACTATAGCATCTCATAGTGTAATAATGTGTAGCAATATGTCCAACATGATTGCAGTTCCAACATCTTATATTGTTGTTGAACATACCAACTTGTTTTCTTCCATGATGCCTACAATCAAATCTTTATGACCATATTCATTACAAGAAAAGCAATAACCGTTAAAAACACTCGCATCCCTTCTTTGATTCATCCATGAAGGTGTATCTCTTATAAACTTGCTTTGAGGTGTATGATTAGCTTCGGGATGTCTTCCTTGATCTGGTCTTCTAAATTTTGTAGTGTTGCTTTTATTTCTTGAACATGAAGAACCCGAGTCATACATGCTTTCACTTTTTACAAATGAAGGAGTTGTGTTAGACATGTCTTCATCCTTTACAAATTAAGGACCTGTGTCAGACCTGTTTTCACCCTTTACAAATGAAGGACCTGCATCAAGTTTCTTAGGAGTACTGAATCCTACCTTATTGTATCCAAGACCGGATTTTTCATTTGGTGATCTCTGACTATCCAAAATCTCATCCAGGGTCATGGAGTTGTTCAAGAACTTGATTTGAGTGTTTGACTTCTCAACCTTCTTTCTAAGATTCACAACTTATGCTTCCATCTTATGACATGATTCTTCCTTTTTGTTCAGTTGGTTCCTCACTACCTCCTCCCTTCTTTTGGCTTCTTCAAGTTGGATTTTAAGATTGACATAGATTTCCCTTAGTTCTTTTAGGTTTGCAAGGATTTTTCTTGGTTCATCATCTTCCTTCTTTTCTTCTTTTTCTTGACTGATTTCATTTTTCAGTCTCTTGATCTCCTCTTCCTTTTCTTTTGTTAGATCAGTAACTTATGTTTTCAATATTTTAATCTCTTCTTATTTGTTTTATAAATGAATCTTTTGCTCATATATGATTTCTTCATTGTCTTTGAGCTTTTCTTTTATTTCCAGGATATGCCTTTGATTGATAATCTCATCATCTTCCTTCTTCTTTTATTTTACTTGACTAATTTATTTATTCAACTTCTCAATCTTGTCTTATTTTTCTTCTAACTAATTATCCTGCTCATATATTATCTTTTCATTATCCTTTAGCATTTCCTTTATTTCCAAGATATGCTTTTGACTCTTTTCAAGAAATTATTTAGTGTAGTCATGAATATAGCTATAGTCTGAGTCATTATGGTCATAGCAGTATTCGCAAAGACTCCAATCAACCTTTTGTTTGGCCTTTGATACTTCTTCTTCTACTTCTTCCATGAGATAAATGCTAACAGAACATTCTTTTATTATATCTGAGTCTTTTTCTTTACTTGCAGAGGAGGATTCAATATCAACATTATTGTAATCGAAATATTGTGGAGAGTCTTTACCTTTATTGATGGTTGAGTCTTCCTCTTCATCCTTGATAGGAATGTCTCTTGTGTCTTGTATTTTGGTTTGATACATCTCTTATAAATTCATCCATAATTCCTTGGCAGAATTGCATAGTCCTATGCTTTCCTTAACTGTATCTGATAATCCATTGCGAAGAATCTTCAATGCCACTTCATTGTTCTTCCTTTATTTTCTTTGGACTGTAATCTTGGATAGATTCTTTGAGGTAGTTAAGTCCCAGGGATTGCTTACTAATGAATTCCAAACTTCAAATCCTCTTGACTTCAAATATCATTTCATATTTTCTCCCCATGAAGAATAATATGTTCCATCAAATAAGGGAGCTTCAATTGTGGAGAAATCAATATGTCCACCCATTTCTTCAGGATCTATCTTCCAGTGGTTAAACTGTGTTGAAGGAACCCGCTTTGATACCAATTGTTGAAAACACTTCCCACACTAAGAGGAGGGGGTGAATTAGTGTGTGGACTTTTCTAACTTTTATTCTTACAAGTTAGTAGCTAAAACATAATTGAACATATTAAGAACAATTAAAACATAATCACAATGGACAAGAGATACTAGATGTTTGTGTAATCTTTTGTATAAATGATATATATATGTGTGTGTGTGTGTGTGTGTGTGTGAATATGGTAATATGAATTTTCCTAGCACCAACTATTTTGTATCAGCACCAACTGAAGTAAGGAGCACCAACTCCTCGGAGAGCACCAACTCTCAAGCAAGACCCATCTTGCCACAAGACCCAGCTTGTTGATAGAACGCAGTCTATCCAACTAGAGTTCATATAGTATTTCAACCAACTCTAGTAGTAGTGATCCATTATTGAATCAAATATGTTTCATGATTAGAGGTATACCATCAACACTCATTACTGCACTTCATCTTCTCTATGAAATCCGCTCCTTCCTCACTTCGTCTTTCCTCTGATATTTGTGCCTTCTTCACTTTGTCTTTCCTATGATATTAGCACCTTCTTCACTTCTTCTTCTCTCTGATATTCGCACAGACCTCAGGTCTACATCCCCTTCATTTTTCTTCACAGGATGCTCTTCCTCGGCGAGCCTCTCTTTTCCACAAGCTCGTTGTCTTCCACATGCACACCACACCAAGTGAACCAATCATGGTTGTATTTATACTTGTTTATGCTCAAAACTTATTTAAGTTATTGAGTCGAATTTTGAAACAAGTTATAACTAACTTTTTCATTTACAACAACTTTTGGGACCACCGGAGATCATCATTCTGAGTCTTCATCTTTACACCTGGCATCCCCTTTACTTTTAGAAATTGATCATAGGTATGGATCGATTTCCTTTATCTCTATGATTACAGAAATCGACACTTTCTTCAAACCATGTTCATATGATCATTGGCATAGAACCACAGGCTTATCAATTTAAGTGACACATTACATTCTCCCCTTTAAATCTCTTTACCATATGACCAATGGTGGTGACCTCATTTGAGGTGAGATGAGCGCTTGAGCGCTTATCAATTCAACTGTCACGATTCAATCTCCCGATGAGATGGACGATTGTCATAATTTAGGGAATTCTCCCTTCGGGTCTTCAGGATTTCCAACATTTCAAATCTCTTGAATATGATTTTTCCGAACAGATCGGATGGTTCACATTTATATCCTGGAACCAGATCAATGGTCATATATGATCCTTACATCTATCCTTTCATTTCTTAATCTGACGGACAAGACTTAATCAAGAAATGAGATGGAAGGCCACCATTTACTTCAGTACTTCGACTATTATTCTTACATTATCCTTCCACTCTATTTTGATCAATGGTTGAGAGTATACCTGAAATCAGATCGATGGTCGAGATCTCCTTCGGGTCTCCGGACTTCGGATATTTCAAATCTCAACCCCTTCTTTCCTTCGTACGTCAATCTTCCAGAGCTGTCAATCCACTGACGTGTGTCCCTTTCAGATCAACAGTCGAGATCTCCTTCGGGTCTCCAGACTTCAGAGATTTCAAATGTCAACCCATTCTTTCCTCTAGAGTGATCATTTGTTGAGTAAGTCATAAGTGGTGGAGACTTCTTGTTGTTGTTTAATACTTCCACTTACACTATCCTTCCACTGTAGTAGATCAATGGTCGAGAATTATTTTGAAGTGATATTCAGATCGGATGTCTCATGTCCACTTCGGGGCTTCGACATTCAGAACTTTGGGACTTTGGGCAAGTGCTAGTGGTAAAACTCTCGAAGAAAAGCTCTTGTAGTGACGTAACTTGCTTACGTCACTTGATGACATGTCACGAGATGAGTAGTTGCCGCGTGTTACTCAAATTCATGATTTGCACATACCTGAAATGCCAATTCAACTTGACACTTGTCATTCTCTGACTGTGCCACATGTCTTTGCTGACGTGGACTACTAACGTGGTGTGTCACAGTTTCTTGCTGACATGGTCTGTCGACGTAGATCTCCCGATGTGACAAATGTTCTTCTCCTGGATATAATGGTTTTCCTATCTCCTGAAATGTATCTCAGATCGATGACTGAGAGTGACTTCAAACGTTCATCCTTCGGGACTTTTGACATTTCTTGGTGGTGAAACTCCCAAAGCAATTCTCCCAGAGTGACATAACTTGCTTACGTCACTTGTTGACATGGCATGAGACAATTTCCTCTTGAAACTTGTCATCATATGATTATACCATGTGTACTTGTTGACGTGGTCTACCATGTGTCCTTGTTGACATTGTCTACCACACGTCCTTGCTGACGTGGTCTCCCAAATTTCCTTGCTGATGTGGTTTGCCACATGTCCATGCTGACGTGGTCTACTGACGTGGATATCCCTGATGTAACAGTCATCGTATGTTCTCTAGATCCAATGGTCCTTATTCATTTCATATTGTTGGCTCTCCGGGCTTCGGGTCTTTCAAATCTCAAACTGAAAAAATATGAAGTGATATTTTTCTGGAGCTTAATCTCCTCGCATATTTATACCCAAAATAAGTGTTGTTCATCGATCATGATCCTAGATCAATGGCTTGATCTTTCTGTGATGTATTTATTCTATCTTATCATGTCCTTCCACTTAGAATGATCCAACGGCTGACGTAAATTCTCATAAATGAGATCTTATATATTTTACCTCGCTTATCCTATCCTTCCACTCAAAATGATCTGATGGCTGAATGGAATTAGGGTTTGATACGACGGCTGACGGGTATTCAAATAATCAAACTCTCAGCCCTTTTACCTCGCTTAACCTATCCTTCCACTTTAAAATTATCTGATGGTTGATGGGAATTTGGGTTTGATCTGACGGCTGACAGTTATTCGGATAATCGAGAACTCGACCTTTATGCTTATCTTATCCTTCCACTCAAAAGTGATCCAACGGTCGATGTGGACTCTTCGAAGCAAATTAACGATCGATGATGATTGCAGAACCACAACTTGTAGTGATTTAAATTGACACCCAAACTCCGCAATTTGATGTTGTGCGTTGTTGGTGAGTCAACCACAATCGTCGATATTTGAAGCTATAAGATCAAATGGTCCTATCTGATTGCAGGATTGGAACTAGCACGATATTTAATTATCTTTCGATCTCCATAATCTATCCCTACCATTGATATGGCGATTACACATCCGACAGCCACAAATCGATCCAAATTAATCTGATCATTTGTTGGATCAACCGCAATCATCGATATTTGAGTCTATAATATATGACGATCTAGACCAATTGCGGAATTGGAACTAGCGAGTCATTTAATTCTCTTTTCGATCTCCGCAATCTATCCCTGTCGTTGATCTGGCTTGCAGATCCGACAGTCACGATCCTTCAACAGTCCTCAAGCCCATGGTCACTCATATGACTGATGTCTGTTATATGATATGATCAACACAATCAATTTCTTGATCGGACAGCTACTCAGGCTTCTCACCTTTTCCTGTGCATTGGTCAACTTCTCAATATTTCCATCGATCACAATGATACTTCTGTAATGCGCTCTTCCTTTTGAGCTTTGATATTCATTCACTTGTGTATTGCATTTTCCCTTCTAAGCTTTGGTCTTAGGAACATTGTTGATCCTATCGTGATCAACAATAATCACGAATTGCTTCAGCCTTAAGGTGATGTTCTTATGTCGATCTTTACTATACTCTTCCTCCTAATATTAACCTTGCTACTCTGCTTATTGTTTGACATTCTCTTTACTAACTGATATACTGTTGACATCAATGACAATATCATCTATGGAAAATCACAATGATAATTCATAATCAACAAATCATCACATCGATTGTTGACATCAATGGCAATATGTCCAACATGTAATTGGTCATCCCCTTCCCTTGTTTTATCCATATTAATTTTTTTGAAGCATACAAGGTCAAGGTTCAAGATTGTGAGTGGAAATCCCCCTAACCTTGTCTTTGAGATTAAAATCTAAGGTTTATGAAGGGATGAACTTTAAGGTTTGAACTAGTTCCACTTGATCTCGTGTTAGATTCTCTAGAAGTAGGATAGCACTTAAGGTTTATGAAGGGATAAACTCTAGGGTTTGTTTTCCTATAAGGTTTGAAATATGCTTATGATTTGATAATCCTAGGGTTTATATTCAAGTCTTCATTGTTTTTAGCATCCTTTCAATTTGTTGCATAGACTCCATATTCCCAAGGACTTAAAGATGAAACCGATATTTTTCTTGCTACAAGTGATTACTATGTTATGATTTTATGGTCTTTAACTTATCATTTAGATAATCTTTTATTGCATTCTTAGCTTGTTTAAAAGTGATTTATTATTGTTGTTGTAAACTTGCTATTGTTTAAGTATATTATCTCTTGTTCCAATTTTTATTGCAACAATATTTTTTCTCTTTGATATCTAGTGGATCGGCCTTTTTTCCTCTTCTTTTAGCTAGACTTTTAGGGAATTTAATTTACCTTATTAGAATTTATTGTCTTAATATCACTCTTTATTCACCCACAATCAACTTTAGTTACCTAACTCATCTTAATATTTCCCTTGAATTGGACCTAGATAATCAAGTAACCAAGACAGGGGGTCGTAGAATTTCCTTTAGATTGCTATAGGATCCCTTGAGGTTGTTAGGGAAACCTCCCATATGTTGGATTCTTGTCCATCACCAAAAAGAGGGAAGTACTTGCTTCGATGATAATGTCAATTACTTCCATATGTTACACTAGTTTAACATCTCGTGAAGGATTTGTACAAGTGTTAGTCTATTGGGTGATAGTATCGTGTTGTCGTTGATAGGGAGAATTGAGTCATTCTTCTTATTACAATTTATTGGTAAGCTTACTTCAAATCCTTACTCCAACAAGATTACCTAGCGACTCCAATAAAGGTAGAATCCCCTTTTATTGATGATATTGGTTTAAATAAGATCATTTGGTGACTCCATTGAACCTAATATCCATGCGAATCCAGAGAACAAGATATCCTAGTAACCCTTTTGTATCTCAAATGGCTCTTCAACCACATGTCTCCAATATTTTTAAACCTTTAGACATGAATAGAATCCGAGGATATTCCCATGATTTACCCAAGGATGTAGAGAGATGGTTGCCTAAGTTCTATAGTAACAAAGATGTTTCTGTTAAAGAACATTTTTCTTTACTCTACCAAGCCCTTGCACTCCATGAGTGCCAATATGACGATGTGGTTATGAGACTTTTCTCTTCATCATTGATAGGGGATGTTGGGTTATGCTATAATTATCTTCCTGATAAAAACATTAAAACCATCCAATATATTCATGATGCTTTCTTGAAAAATGGGAAATAAAAAAAATGGTAAATTTCTCTTATCCTAGTTTGATCGAGTCAAAATAAAAGAGCTCGAATCAATTAATGAATTCAATACAAGATTCAATGCCATGATAGAAAAATTCCATGTTGATATTAGATCAAGGACTAAAGTGTGTTAGGTAGCTAGAGAGGTAGTTCAGGCCATTGAATGTAAGGTGCACTAGGTCCACTATATTATTAAATAAGGCCCACTATGGTAGTTAGATATAATAAATGTAAGATGACTTCTTAGAAGGTTTTTCTTCTAGAAGATTCCTCCTCTACAATGTTCTCAGGTGTTGGTAGCACTATATAAAGGGATTAAAGAAATGTAATGGGGTATGAAGAGAAGTATTGTATTTGGAGATGAATCTCATTAGGAGGTTTCCCCCTCGAAGAGGCAAGTAAACATAAGAGGATCCCTTCCATAATAGGATCCATTGTATGGTGTTGCTCTACCTCAAGGATTTTGATATAATAAAGTAGTGGTTTCCTATATTAGTCCATATATCTTGTGTGGTGATTGTATTTAAATATATTTGTTACTATTGTGGTATTTTGTATTCATATCTTTGTTACTTCAAAATTTCTATCAGAGCACTTTCCTTGGCAGAAAGTGTGGTAATTTTTTTATTTTTTATTTTGCAGATTTATTTTTTTGGAGAAGAAAAAAAAAGAGGGTTGCGACATTCCAGATGATTTTTGTAGGTTTTGGTGAAAATTTTGAAAAACATGTTTGTATATCTGAGTTCCTCTCATAAAACAAAAACCAAGTAAAAAAAAACTCGTCTGAAACAGAGTCCGGGAAGTCAAGTTATTTGCATTTTAAAATTTCCAATTTTCAAGGTTTATTCCGTGGACGGCCGCATGATTTTTCTAATTTCTATAGTAGTTGGGGATGAATTTTCCAAAAAAAATTAAACATATGAGTTCCTCTCACAATGTCACCCAATTTAAAAAAACCAATCGTCATAAAAATGGGGTTTTAAAAATAGTTTTAATTAACTTGACGGTATTATTTGTTACTCCATTTTCACATTGCAGCTAGTTGATTCAAACTTCCTCCATATAGCCATCATATCTTGTATTTATCTCCACATAGTCATCATATCCCACTTCTTTAGAAAGTAATCCAGTCTCCTAGTCATGACAACAGATATGGGTAAAAGTGGACATGTAAATAGAAAGGAACCCAAAGGACCTAAGCATATGGAGGCATATGAAAATGTCATACATGTCTTCTACCAAGCTGGTTGGTATATGTATTGTGCTAAATTAGATGGTTACCACTATGAAGTAGCTCAGGTATTCGTTAAAGGATTTGATGGACAAAGGGTTTGGATTGCTAATATGATAATGCAAGTTACAGAGGAGTCAATAGCAACAACATGTAATCTTCCTTTTGATGGTGAAAATTGGTTCAAGAACAAGTTAATCATAGGTGGGGATTTCAATCAATTTATGAAACCAGAGCACAAAGATCCAAAATGGGCTAAGGGTATTCCTAAGGATTGGATAGTTGATGAATGTTTGTAGGCTTTTCAAATGTTAAAATTGTATATCACATGTGAAGGACGTTACACTATTGTGTCCTCATTTCATCTTCGATTTCTCCTTCACTTGTCTGCAATTAAAAGGATGAGTTTGCCATACTATTTGTTGAGGGACCTGAATAAAATGGATATGAAAATACAGGTGAATCCAAAGATTCCCCCACATGGTATCCATCACCAAGGGTTAATAAAGGAACTCATTAAGGTAGAGTTGGAGAAAAGAAAGAGGAAATGGGTTCAATTCTTGATCTAGTCAGGGTTTGAACCAGAAGTTCATCCTCCTGTCAAAAAGTTTAAAGACAAATTTTTTTATCCAACGCAAGGAGCATCATCAATCACAAGTAAACCTTTTGTTTCAAGGAAGAATAAAAGGAAAACCAGTTTGAAGATTCCATATGAACAAGTTGAGGCTACTCCAACCAATCTACAAACAGGTGAAGGATCTTCTCATGTACTGGGTGGAGGTAGGAATCCTTTCCCATATGCACAAAAGGTTTATATCAAAAGAAGTAAAAGGCTAGTAGAACCTATGATGTTGAATGAGATTCAAGAACCTGAGATAGTAGAGGTACATTCAATCCCTGTACAACCTAAAGAACCTACTGCAAAGATTGTTCCTCCTAGTTCTAGTTCTTCTAAAGATAATTTTTATAGATATAAATTTCTTGTAAGGAAAAGAAGTACTAGGCCAAAAAACAAGTTCAGATTGAAATCTAAATCCATGTATAACCCTGCGATCAAAGATAAGGTTATAGTGATCGATGAGGAACCCACAAACCCTAAGGTGGAGCCATCAACAAGAAATAAGGTTTCTACAACCAGATATGAGAAGAAGAAACCTAAGAAGGAGGATCTAGTAGCAAACAAAAAGGTTCCTATAGAAAATGAAAGAGTTTCTACAAGACAATAGAGAAAACAAAGTAAACAGAGCAAGAAGGGCCCAAAACCTATGACCAAATTTGAATATGATAAGCCAAAGAAAATGAAAACTTGTTCTCAAACAAAGAAAACAAGAAGAAACAATTTGGATCTCTTAGTTGAGGCAGCTAAATCTGTCTTCCAGTGAGAAGTTTCAATTTGAGAGCGTAAATTGCTATGCAAATCCTAATTTTTGACTAAAAGTTGATTGATGCTTGAAGAAAACCTTTTTGTTTTCATTCACTTAAGGTTTTATCTCCCTATGGATAATGTTGGTTGTAACTTGGGAAAGAAAAAGTAATTAATTATGTTAAAATTTGGTTTTAAAAGGGCACTACAGGAAGTTCCCGCAACTCTCCACACAGGAAAAATATTGGCACTATAGGAACACCTGTAGCAACTGGTTTTGTAGTAAAAGACACAGAGTTGCATTTTTGTGATGGGGAAAGGCAGAGGATGAGGTAAATTATTTATGGAATCAGGAGAAGAAATAAGATATCCCTTTTTAAGTTGATCTACAGCCTATTTTTTATGGATGACAATGCAAATCAGTTATCTATTTCGAGTTGTCAAAGTGTTGGATCAGATGGATCACATACGATCAGGGGGATCTTGGAAGACTAGGTGAAGGATGTAGCATACCAGCCAGGGGTAATGAATTCAACCAAGGGCCTATCTGTATGCAAGTTTGTTTCCTAGAATATAGGATCTAAATTGTAACTGTTTTCCATTTCTATATATCAACAGATATAGGCAAAATTAACCCTTGAGGCATGTAGGAGTTAGTTTTGAGATATCCATGAATATCAGATTGATAATAAATGTAAAAAACTATTGTAAAACTCTATATATTTCATGAAGTAGATGAAGAAAGGATTCAATCCCTGTTTTGGCTTGATAATTCTATATCTAAAGACTATTTTGATTCCTCTTGCCTATGTAAAGACTTCAGTTGCTAATAAAGCTAATGGTTAGTTTATGTGTTCTTCCTTTGTTTATCATTTTCCTTATGTCTTCTAAAACACTTTGTTGATGTTATATGATTGTATGACAAATTCTTATGTCCCGAAAAGGTTTCTTTAAAGGATTTTCAAGAATATTTTCCACATTGGTGTTTCTTTTCCTTAAATCTTATTTGGAATGAATTTCTAGATAAAAGGTTTATTATGTTGCTGCATAAATACATTAAGGAACAAGTTTGTTTTTCAGTGTAATTATCATTTTTTTCTTTCCTTTCTCCCAATCACATCATCCAAAACTTTAAACCACTAATCATTATTTGTATTTACCTGACTTGTTGCACTTAGGTAAGTTATCTTAATAAATCAGACCATTATTTCCTTTCAAACCAAGAAAGAATATAAGCATCTCTAAAACCCTTATTGAAAATTTTGAAACAAGATGTGCTAGGATTGACTTAATAGCAGTCTTGAGTTGACTTCTAGTGCTAACATCTTTTGGCGTCGTTGTCGGGGAGGAAATGATGATATTTTCCTTGGGTAGAATGACAAGATATTGTAGATCTAGTTGTAGATGGTGAAACTATAACTAGGCACAAGTTGAATGCAATATATTTACACATGGTGACTCCATATAAGACACTTTGGCTCCAAAAATAAAGGGGACTAGAGCCCATCCAAAATCTCCAGATGTGCATGTTGTTTCGTACCTTGAGAATATCCTAAAACAGTCTAAAACCCTTCACAAATCAGTGTCTTATAAGTTGTTAATTTTACATCCTTCTAAAGAATCCACCTCGAGGAAAGAGGAATTTGTTGAACTAGAATCATTTTACACACCCTATAGTGAGAGAAGGTATAAGTCTAAAGAAGACCTTGACCAAGTTGAAGGAGTAGAGTGCATCCCTTTAGAAAATATCCCAGTCCTTGAAGAAGTTTACAAGAAATAATATCTTGATTTTATACATGTTCCTCCATCATACAGTCCTTCAGGTGAAGAAACTCAAGAAGTGAAACCCAGTCTTAACCTCTGAGTTAGTATCTTGGTTGTTGAAAAAATTGTTGAATAAATTCTCTAGTCCTCTCCTAAGATTCAATTGGTGAATATCCCTAAGCCCTCATCACCACTTATAAATCAACCTTTAGGTTTTCAAATGATGGCAGGTGCAACACCACCCAATCTAATGGATGTCATTAGGGCTGCAAGATGTGCACCTTTAGTATTGCCTAATAATCTCCATCCTCTCCCGGGTTATGATTACAAGAAGTACCTTACAAGGTTTGAGAATTAAGGGGAAACAATTGTATAGGAACATTTGACAACTTTTTAATCCTTTGCTGACAATTTTTGGATTGATTATGATGATGTATGGATGAGGCCTTTTGCTCAAATTTTAGATGGAGAAGTGAGGAAGTGGTTCAGGAGCTTAAGAGATAATTCCATTACTATTATTATAGATCTTGATGATACCTTTTTGAGAAAGTGGGGAGACAAGAAATATGACTTATATTACATGATAGAATTCAACAATCTTCGAAGAAAAAAGGGTGAGTTTGTCTCTGAATTCTCTCAGATATTTAATTGAATGTACCAAAAGATACCAAATGATATTAGGACAACTGAAAGGTTAGAAAAGGTAACTTATGCTAATGTATTTGATGCTAATTTTTGTCTTCTACTAAGGTAAAGAATATCATCCACTCTGGTTGATATGCAAGATTCATCTCTAGAAGTTGAATCCAACATTCTAGCATCAGAACAACTCAAGAAGAGGTCAGATAAGGGAAATCAAAGGGAAGAATATAAGTCCTCTTCATCAAATACAAAAAACTAGAATATTTCATTGGAGGATATGGCTAGAAATATGGAGGAAATGTCATGTGAGTTGTCTAAACTAAAATTGGAAAAGTAAAAATGGAATACACCTCAAGAAAGAAATCAAAATACAAATCAATATATAAAACCTTATAACCATCAGATATTGCATAGGGATAAGAAGTATAATGATTATCATAAAATCCAGCCACCTCTGCAGAACAATTATATTGAAGAAAAGCAATAAGATGAAGAGGTAGATGAAGATTTGGAAATTCATTTGATTGGATATGAGTTTGTTGTCAGTCACTTAACATAGAATGAATATGAAGATTCATTGATTTCACGAGCTCAGGAAAATTCAGATAACATGCTTTGTCAAACAAATCAACATGGGTGCAATCTTAGATCCAAACACGTTTCTGCTAAACCAACTCCTCAAAAAGATAAATCTGATGCCTCAGCAGTATAGAAAGACAACAAAAATCCCGAAAGGAAGAAATTACAGCCAAATATGAAAGTAGAAACCCCGAAAGAAGAAAATTTCTCATCTTCTTTCAGTTTAGAACACGAGATAAGTAATATCAAAATTCTTATTCCTTTGATTGAATTGGTTAAAACTAATTCTTATAGGAATCATATTTTGAAATGGTTACAACCTCCTTTTGTCATAGACCCTGCTACTGATGTGATTAATCTCCAATATAAAAAACCAACTATTGTCTTAGGGCCAATTATGGTAGAGAGGGATGAATCCACTCCCCCTTTTTATGTCTCATTAAACATTGAGGACAAAATCCTTCATAAATTCCTGTTAGATTCTGGAGCCTCCCATAATCTTATGCCAAAGGTTTTCATGGAAGAATTAGGTTTAGAGATCACCAAAGCATACCATGATCTCTTTTCCTTTGATTCCAAAAAGTCAAATTCTTGGGGGTTATCAAAGACCTTGTTGTTTCATTATCTCAAATCCCAACCAAGAGTTTAGTCATGGATATTGTTGTAGTTGATATCCTTCCTAGGTTTGGTATGTTTTTGTCCAGATCTTAGGGTAAGAATCTTGGCGGGTCTCTTCAAATGGATCTCTCTTATGCCACCATGCCTGTTTTTGGAGGAAAATTTAGAAGACTTTATCATGAAGCTCAACTGGAAAATATTATCAGTGACAGTGATCATTCTATAAATCACCCTATCTATGCATTTGATGTAGATTTGGGATCCTCTATATTTCATATTGATGATGTTGTCCAACAGTCTTTTCCTTTTACTAAACTAGTTGTTGTTCCACAACCTTATGAGAATCAGAATTTGTTGTGGAAATTATATTTTGATGGAGCTTCATCTAGAGAAGGCGCAGGGGCAGGTCTAGTGTTGATTTATCCTAAAAATGAAGCCATTACCTTGTATTACAAGTTAGAATTCGAGACAAAAAATAAAATTGCAGAGTATGAAGAATTGTTGTTAGGTCTAAGGGAAGCTAAAGAAGTGAAAATTCAACATTTAAAGGTTCATGGGGATTCTGAGCTCATTGTATATCAGGTTAGAGATGTATATCAAACAAAGAACATTTGGTTGAAAGACTACATAAATGAGGTATGGGATATCGTTGAAGTCTTTTTTCTATCTTTTAACATTGTATATATTCCAAGAAATCAGAATGAGCAAGTTGATTCACTAGCTATGGAAGCAAGTACTTTCAAACCTATGTTACACCCAAAGATGAAATATGAAGTAGAGGTTATGTACAGGCCTTCTATTCTAGATAATGTCAAGTATTGGATATTTTTCGAGGAATATTCTGAAATCAAAAGAATCATTGAAGCTATTGATGATTTTTCTTCAATTCATATCGACCACGATGAGGATAACCAGAATTTAAATTTTCATAACATGATTGTTGGGAATAAGATTTTGCAATTTCCCATTAATAATATCCCAAAATATTTGGTACCTATTGAAATAATTTTTTATCATAATGATGTTCATGTGAAGCTCCCTGATCCAAAAAAAGAAGCACATGTGACCAATTGCAATCTTGGGACTACTGCAAATCCCAAGCATATTAAATTATCAAAATTTTTGTCAGGAAAACACCAAGCTAAGTATGAGGAACTGTTGAAAGAGTTGATTGATATTTTTTCATGGAAATATGAATATCTTAGGACCTTTGATGAAACTATCATTCAACACAAGATACCTTTAAAGGAGAATGTAAAGCATTCCAAGAAGAAGTTAAGGAAAGTCAATCCTATTTTGTTACCTATTATTGAGAAGGAATTCAAGAAAATTCTAGATACTAAGATCATTGTACCCTTGAGGTATTCTGAGTCAATAGAAAATCTGGTGCCAGAAAGAAAAAAAATGGTGAAATCAAACTTTGTGTCGATTTCATAAATTTAAACAGGTGCTCTCGGAAACACAACTATGCACTGCCCAAAATGGAACATATCTTATAGAAGGTAGTAGGATCTAGTAGGCTATCCATGATTGATGGTTTTTTTGGATACAACCAAGTATTTGTTCATCCAAATGATATGGAGAAGACTATTATCACAACACCATAGGGTACTTTTATGTATACTCAAAATCCTTTTGGTTTGATGAATGCAGGGGCCACTTTTCAGCGAACCATGGATATTTCCTTTGTGGGAGAGAAGGATAAGTTTGTGGTCATCTATTTGGATGACATTATTGTGTTCTCTAAATATGATGAGGAGAACCTACACCGTTTGAGACATGTATTTTTGAAGTTCAGAAGGTACAGTATTTATTTAAATCCAAAGAAGTATCATTTTTCTTTAGAACAATGGAAATTGCTAGGTCATATTGTTTGTGTTGATGGAGTTAAAATTGATCTTGCTAAAATGATCGTCATTCAAAGGCTTTCTATCCCTAGAACTAAGAAAGAAATCCAGTGTTTTATTGGGAAGATAAACTTTCTTAGAAGTTTTATTCCCAACTTTTTTGAACTGGTCAAACACATAACCAACATGTTGAAGAAAGGTAGTAAAGATCAAATGGAGAATAGAAACTAAATATTCTTTTCAATCTATTAAGAATGTTATTTCAGATGCACCTGTTTTAATTAGTCTGGATTTTGAAAAAGAGTTCCTGAGTTTTTATTTTGCATCTCATGATATTTTGGTAGTTGACCTATTACAGAGAAATTATGAGGGTTTTGAATAACCCATTTCCTTTTTTAGCAGGGTACTTTGGGATGTTGAATTAAAATATGATGTCATGGAGAAGCATGATTTTGCTTTGGTCAAAGCATTGAAATATTTTAGAGTTTATGTGCTACATTCCAAAATTACTGCATATGTACCATCTAATGCTATCAAATATATCTTGACTCAACCGGACAATGATGGAAGGAAAAGTAAATGGATAGCCAAGTTGCTCGAGTATGACATGGAAATCAATCCTACCAAGCTAGTCAAAGGTCAGGAATTAGCTAAACTACTAGATGATTCTAATTGCAGATTTTTGGGAGTTGATTACATCTGTAACAATTTAAGAAATTTACATCCTCAAAACAACAATTCTCAGGTGAATGAAAATATTGTTGAATCTGAATGGTACATAGATATTCTTTATTTTCTACAGAATTTCCAAGCTCCTCCAGGAATGGACAAGTCTAAAGTAAGATCCTTAAAACTAAAATTTGTAAAGTATTGTGTGAATAATCAGACTTTGTTTTGGAGGGACCCTTCTGGATTTTTACTGATATCCCTTGATGAAGAAGAAGAAGAGAGATTAATGAAATAATTTCATGAAGGAGTGTGTGGAGGACATCACTTCTAGAAGTCCACTGCATATAAGATACTTAGGGCTGGGTATTATTGGCCTAGTCCATTTTCTGATGTCTATGCAAAAGTTAGAGCATGTGAAAAATGCCAAAGGTTTACTAGTATGCAAAATCTCAATCCCTTACCTCTCGATCCTGTAAAAGTGTTTGCACCTTTCCAACATTAGGCTTTGGATTTCATAGGTGAAATTCATCCTCCATCTAGTGGCCAACCTAGATGGATTCTGACAGCTACATATTACTTCACGAAGTGGATAGAATCTATACCTACAAGGAGGGAAACTGATAAGTTAATCATGAGTTTTCTTGAAGAGAATAATTTATCTAGATTTGGTTTTACAGAAGTGATCATCACAGATAATGTTGCATCTTTTAAATCTTCTAACATGATAAAATTTTGTGAAGACTATGACATCAAGCTTAGGCATTCGACTGCTTATTACCCACATGGTAATGGCCTGGCAGAATCATCCAATAAAAGTATGTTCAGGACCATTAAGAAACTTCTGTAAGATTACAAGAGGGCTTGAGAATCAAAGTTGAAATATTCCATGTGCATTGACAGTGTTAACACAAAAAGAGAAATTGGAACTTCACCTTTTCAGTTAGTATATGGAATGGAAGTAGTCTTTCCACTACAACTTGCTTTGCCAGTTGTAAAGTTTCTATAGGAAATTGAAGTTGAACCTAATGATGCTATTAGGAGGATTTGTCAAATTGTAGAATTACAACAATAAAGAGAGATACTTCTTGAGAAGGCAGATCAACATCAATATAAGGTTAAAAAGACTTTTGACAGAAAAAACAAAAAACAAAAAAAAAACAGAGCAGTTGATACCCAGGGATTTGGTTTTGAAATAGGATTCCCACAGAGAATAAAATCATGGGAATTTTGGTAGCATGTGGTTGGGTCCATTTAGGGTGGATAAGATCTTGGAAAACAACACTTTCCTATTTCATAATTTGGAAGGTGAAGAGGTTTTTGGTGGCCTAGTCAATGGGCGTTTTCTGAAAAAATTGTTTTACTAAAGTCATTGGTGGCTGAAATCCCATTTTACATATTGGTGTGGTGTGGTAGTTGGATAATAAGGACTCCATATCCCAATGGATAAATGTTGCAACTTATTTTTTCATTTTTCAGAATTAGTTTAAAACTTTCAATTTGATATGTTTTGAATAAAGTTTTTCTAGACTTCAAGAGTTGAAACACTTACAGTTTACAGAATAAAAATGGAAGAAAGGATCAGAAGGAACAAGGTCTACTCAAAGTTCTTGGAGTTTCACAGGAAGAACTCCATTCCCCCTGGAGCCAAATTTTATCACCTCTAATGTTCTACAAAGTTTTATTTCTCACCCCTTACTTTCTTCATTACAATTTTTTTAGATAGGTTATAAATCATCATCATATTTTGTTAAAGATTCAAAATCTTTATCATGGGGGTCAAAATAATGTTATGTTGTTAGGAATGAGAGATATTTAGTCTTTTAAGAGGGGATAGAAGGAGCTATGCACATGTTTATGATGATTTTCTCAAGACATCATTTAGTTTTAAATATTTCCACAAAAGAGTTGATATGATTCTTTCGACCTTAATCCAAAATAGAAAGGGTTAAATGGTGTATAAATTGTAATCAGATGTCATGTCATAAATCATGTTTCATAATTACTAGAGTTTGAAAACTGTTTTTCAAGTCAATTCCATCCAAAAAAATCCAAAGGACAGCTTTTTCAGGGCGTTACAGGAACTTCCACCTATCCCTGATTTTCATCATTACGAGTATTGTTAGAGGATTTTGAGGACGTGGATCGTCCTACCTGGAAGAATGAAATATCAAGGCATTTATCAAGTATGTAATCAACATCCTATCATGTATATGTGGCGATACTTTTACTTGCCTGTATCTATCATCCAAGATGTCATGCAGAAGAGGTTTTAAAAACAGTTTTAATTAACTTAGTGGTATTATTTGTTACTCCATTTTCACATTGCAGCTAGCTGATTCTAATTTCCTCCATATAGCTAGCAGATCTTGTTTCTATCTCCACATAGTCATCATATCCCACTTCTTCATAAAGTAATCCAGTCTCCTGGTCGTGACAACAGATATGGGTAAAAGTGGACATGTAAACAGAATGGAACCCAAAGGACCTGAGCTTATGGAGGCATATGAAAACATTAGACATGTTTTCGACCAAGCTTGTTTCTATATGTATTGTGCTAAATTAGATGGCTACCACTATGATGTAGCTCAAGAATTCGCTAAAGGATTTGATGGACAGAGGTGTTCGCGTTCAAATGGTCACCAGGTGAGCAAATGGAGAGCGCTTGCATACCCTGTTGGGTCTGGCAGGGTAGAACAACTGTGGAGCAAAGGGTTAAAGAAAACAAAACTAACTACAATCTAACTATCAATTGAAAACAAATAACACTGCGAAAATAAACAAAGAACATCAAACACAAGACACAGGGATCACCAATGGTTTCAAGCTGGTGTATTAATGAAACCAGAGCACGCTGAAGAAAGAGACCAGAGGTTCCTTCTCCCCCCAGCGGAAGGCTCTTGGGGGCCCTCAACACAAATTGCTTTCCTTACAAGTGAGATGAACTGCGCACAGCAGTGAAAGAACTCTGGGTGATGGAGCTGATGGATTATTGTCAAAGGATGAGCCCTTAACCATCTTAACAACATAACGGTGCTTAGAATTCCTCGCCAAAATAGTGAATCCTCACGGCCTTTTATAGTAGCTCCCGGGCGGTCATGTAACCTTCTCAAAGTGTGAACAGGGACCCGTTTAGGGTTTATTTAGGTCATTAACCCGCCGATTTTGCAGATCCGGCTCTGATTTGAGAGTCAAATCATCTTGGGGGTCGGTCCGTAGGCGGTTGGGAGGCCGACCTATTCAATTAATGCGTCGTATTAGCAGATGCACGGGTTTTTGTGTTGACAGACGTGCGTCGAGCACGCATGCGCTAATAACATGCCTTTGTCCCGCGCATGCGCGCGCGCCACACTGCTGTAAAGCGCCCTTCAATTTTTGGTTACTTTGTATAGTTTTTGGCCCTTCCGGAGTGCTGTGAGATTAATTCAGTGCCATGAATGACTTCACTGTTGTTTTGATGATGTGGAGTTCTTGTCGCCATGTGCAGACAAAATTTCAGTGATAACAGATTCCCCCTGATGGATGAGGTTAGGAGCATACGTATAGCCAAAATCCATCAATGTTTCTTCTACTGAGAATGTTGTTGTAAGGGAAAGAAAGAGTGGGACCGTTCAGAGCGATCCATTGGAGAAAGAAGGAACCGGTATCTCGACCTTCTGAGAGACGTGCGGAGAAAAAATATACAACTGTGTACAAACAAGGCAGGCATGCCCCATGCTCGTGTGATGTAACTCTGAAAAAAGATGACGAAAGTTTTGGTGTAGACAACTGCAGCACCCTAGAGGGCGGTAATGATAAAGGCAGAAGACAATTCTGCAAAGGAACATACTCTGAATAACAGGCAATGATCACTGTAATAAGCAGCGACGATGATGTGGGCATTGATGGCCCTACCACGTTCAGAGGTCTTCGGCAAATGACAAAAAT
>ML783640.1:1027500-1041269 GCA_009831015.1 Picea engelmannii
AATAAGGTCTCTCTGAAGGATAATTACCCATTTCCAAAAATGGACCACATATTACAAAGGGTAGTCGGATCCAGTTGAATCTCTTTACTGGATGGGTTCTCGGGTTATAATCAGGTCCTCATTCACCCAGATGACCAAGACAAAACCGCCTTCACAACACCATGGGGTACTTTCATGTATGTGAAAATCCCTTTCGGGTTGATGAACGTTGGAGCCACTTTCCAGAGAGCGATGGACATTGCTTTTGTGGAAGAACTCGGTAAATTTATTGTCATCTATCTGGACGACGTAACTATGTTTTCCCAATCTGGTGACGAGCACTTACGACATCTCAGACGAGTTTTTGAGAAATGCAGGAAATTTGGGATTTCTTTAAATCCTAAAAAGAGCCTTTTTGGATTAGAGGAAGGAAAACTGCTAGGGCACATAATCTCTAAGGATGGAATTAAAATAGACCCCAGCAAAATAGAGGCCATTCAAAAATTAGAACACCCAAGAAACATCAAAGAATTACAGTCTTTTATTGGAAAAATAAACTTTCTGCGAAGATTTATACCCAACCTGGCTGAGCTTCTCAGAAACATCACAAACATGCTTAAAAAGGACACAAAAATAAAATGGGACACCAAGTCCAGGCAGTCTTTTGAACAAGTCAAACGCGCACTCAGGGAGGCCCCAGTCTTGATCAGTCCTGATTTCACCAAAGATTTCTATCTTTTTTCTTTCGCTTCTAAACATACCATTGCAGCAGTATTACTACAGAAAAACAGCGAAGGGTATGAACAGCGCATATCCTTTTTCAGTAAAGCTTTAAGAAATGTTGCTTTGAATTATCAAATAATGGAGAAACAAGCTTTTGCCTTAGTGAAAGCCATAAAAGATTTCAGAGCACACATTCTCCATTCCCACACCATTGCATATGTTCGGAATGCGATAGTAAAAGACATTTTAACCCAGGACAATCCGGACGGCCGAAGAGGAAAATGGATTGCTATCATTCTAGAGTATGACATAGAGATTAAGCCTACTAAACTGATTAAAGGTCAAGGTCTAGCAAAGTTAATGGTTGAATCAAATTTCCATGCTCTTGACATTAATTTATTAGCTACAGTAGATGAACATGGTGAGCAGGAAACTCCAAGCGTGAGAGAGGTATTTCTCAAATCTCCATGGTATGCAGACCTGGTATTCGTTTTGCATAATTTACAAGCTCCCCCTGGTCTGACCAAAACTAAAGCCAGGTTTTTGAAATTGAAAGCATTAAATTTTTTCATTCTAGAAGGCAATCTGTATTGGAAAGACCCTGGAGGTATTCTGTTAAATTGTTTATTGAAGGATGAAGCTGACAAAGCACTGCAGGATTTTCATGCAGGAGATTGTGGTGGTCATCTGAACTAGAAGGCCACAGCCAACAAAATACTCAGAGCTGGATTCTATTGGCCAACTCTATTCACTGATGTACATCATAAAGTGAATTTGTTTCATCAATGTTAGTTGTTTGAAGGCAAAAGGAAACTTCTTCCTCTACCCCTTAAACCAATCTCTGTTGAAGCCCCTTTCCAGCAATGGGGATTAGACTTCATCGGATAAATACATCCTCCTTCTTCGGGCCAGCACAGGTGGATTCTTACTGCCATGGATTATTTTACAAAATGGATCGAAGCAGTACCAAGCAGGCAAGCCACTAATTCTGTCATTATTAAATTTCTTGAAAATAATATCTTGTCTCGTTTTGGATGTCCTAGAAAAATTATAACTGACAATGCAGTTGCTTTTCGATATAAGAAACTCATAGATTTCTGCAACCAATATCATATTGGTTTGGGTCATTCCACAGCTTACTACCCTCAGGGAAATGGGCTGGCAAAATCATCAAATAAAACCCTGGTAAACATTATCAATAAAACTTTGCAAGAAAATAAGAAGTCGTGGCATAACAGGTTGTTTTTTGCATTATGGGCCGACAGAATGACCACCAAAAGGTCAATCGGTATGTCACCATATTAGCTGGTCTACGGCATAGAAGCAGTTTTTCCCACTTCCTTAGGAGTTCCTGTCATGAAATTGATGCAATACATACAAGCCGAGCCAAATGACTCCCAAAGAAGGATCAACCAAATGATCCATTTGCAGTAGTCCAAGAAAGAAGTATACAACAAGACTCAGGTAGTCCAAGAAAGCATTAAGAAGATTTTTGAAAAAAGAACCAAGGAAGATGATTTTGAGCTAGGAGATTTGGTGCTGAGATGGGATTCCCGAAATGAAGACAAGGGAAAGCATGGAAAATTCGATAGTCTGTGGAAGGGACCATACATGATTCAAGCATTCAAAGGAAATAACACTTTCTTGCTACACAACAGTGATGGGACAGATCTGCCAGGAGGACCTGTAAATGGCAGAATGTTGAAGCATTATTCACCACCTCAATAGAGACCTGAAGTCACACTTTCCATTGCACAAACCATTTTTTATTTTGCTTGCGAGTTTCTGAGTGAATAACTTTGTTCAGTTGGTTGAATCCCGAGGAGAAGGTCCTAAGCCGCTAACCACTGTTTTCTATTTTTCAAAAATAAAACCAATCAAGCAACGAAGGCGACTAGGGAGGAAGTTTCAGAACATCAGGAATCAAGATTCTTGGCACTTCACAAGGAGAGTACCATCCCCAGGTGGAGCCGCTGTTATCACCCTATAATTTATAGGATCAACTAGTGACTGGAATGTTATCCCTCTAGTGTTTTTTGTTTGTCAAATGATTTTTCATTTTGCAAATAATTTGAGAAAAGAAGGAAAAAGAAAAAGAAAAAAAAGAAAGAGGGCATAAAATAATTTCAATAAGAGCCCCATGCAATAACAATGACTTGGTCCATACCTTTCAAGCATGGCCAAGTTATTTTAAATTGATGTTGATAGGAATAGTGAATAAGCTTGGCTAAACTGTTTAATCTTAGCCAAGTGATCTAGTTTAGTTAGTGAATAAATATGGCCAGACAGTCTAATCTTGGTCAGGTATCCCCAGGATAGAGTAAGTTCTTAGCCCAACAGTTTAATCTGGGCTAATTTTCATAGGAAGTTAGGTTAGAACATAGGGTAGTTCACTTGATTTAAATAAAACTAGCTCGATGATCAATGTTGGACCATGTTTTGGATACTCGAAAAGTTGTTTGCCTAACCCCTTGGTGATGTAACATGAAAAAGCTTGGGAAAAACCCATGATATGCACTTATCTTAAGTTCTCTCGGTATACTTTCCGCATCCACATTTATGCACTGCTCATATATCAACGGTCCAGATGATCACACCCAAATATACGGTGGAAAAATCTTTTCGGACCCCCCTAACCTTTCTACCTTTAATGGATGGCGGGGGGGTTTCCAGAATCGCTGATAATGCATGCATGCATCTGGACGGCCCAAGTTTCGGTGCTCAGATCTACATTCTGTATTGGATTCTAGACCCCCCCATCCATTATGCCTTTAATGGAGGGGGGGGGTCCGGAATGTGTGATAAATATCATGCACAGATCTGTGGTGGAGAGAAAAGTGTGCAAATCGATGGCTTAAGGTGTTTTTTGGACCCCCCCCTGACTAATCTACCTTTAACGGTGGGGGGGGGTGTCCGAAATGGAGTCTTACTCTGGCAGGCCCCCTATCTATACATGGCATGAATCTACTGGTCCCGAGTCCCACCGCCTCCTACTGTCTGACATACCTCGTCACCTCTGACGTCATCATCCACCTTTCCAAAAGAGCCACATCCCATAACTCCATCAGTCCTTCTCCCTCATTCACTCTTGGCAAGTCCCCTCACCATGATTTTTTCCCCCAATTGATAACCACCACATCACCCATCTGTATCCCTCAGTCGTTTTCACCTACCATCCCACATTCTAAATGACCCGTTGGCCATTTATTACTAGATAACTTATCCGTTAACCAGCTGACCTGTCCCCCGCGCCCAACGGATACCCGTTTACTCAAAATTACCCTCACTCTTCATTCCTTCACCATTTAACCACTCATTGCACCAGAGAATTTACCCCATTTTCTTCTCCATTACAGTCAGTCGCCCCCATCTACAGTCGTCCCCACTAACATTGTTTTATTTGCAGGTATTGTTACAGTAATGGCACCAAAATCAAAACGAACAGGAAGAAGAGGAGAATTTGTTTCTCTCGCCTCCTGTCGATCTCAACAGGATTCCACTGGCCGACAAAGACTACTTAATCATAGACACTAAGTGAGATTTCAACTTCGCAGACCTTCAATCATGGCTTAAAGAAGTCTTCATAGACCAGAGTGACGAAATTGGACTCTAGGAGTCCAACCTACCCTTGTACCTCTTCCCCCAGATTCACCATTTCCCAAAGTTCGCCCTCAAGTGCCAAGCCAACTATATTCCCGAGTAAAGAGCCACCGTATCCTCCTCCAGGGAAGTTATTTTCCTCATCACGCCAAAAACCATCAACCAAATGATGCAAATATCCTGAGTTGACTCTGCATCACCTTTTAAAATTGAAATCCTTACAGAGTTATACCAGAAGATGATGTTTCCTCAAAGAGCTCAAATATTTGAGCTTTTTATTCCACAGTCCACTCAGCTCCCTACTACAAATACCCCTTATCCTTCCTCCATGTTCTCAACCAAAGGAAACCAGGTTATCACGTCCCTATGTGCCTTGTTAGGTTATTATTCAAATCAGTGGCTGGATGAACCCATTCTGGGATTTTTGTCTATTTTCTCCACCTATGAGAAGCCCACTACACAGTTCGACTTCAGCATGTTCCTGGCGAACAACATTCATGAGCAATTCGTCAATTTCACCACAGAAGGCATGTTCCGGTATTCTTCAATACTGTAATACCTATTCGTTTTATTCCAAGAAGACAAATTTGGTTTTTCTATGCAGAAGATGGATGGAGATGGAAGACCCCAGGCAGTAACTGCATGGACTTCCCTGGTCATACATAACTCCACGAAATTCAGTTTCAAGCAGTTAATCGATCAATTCTACCACCCAATGGTGAGTATGATCAGCGGCAGACCCAAACCCAGGATTAATGATGAATTTCAGAGGATCCTACATCTCTCGGATCATACAAAGACTGGTGATTGGTACCTGTACCAAAATCACACTCAGATTAGAGTCTATGGGTGCGAGTTGGCCCCATATAAACTGCCCAAATACTTACCTATCAGAGTTTTTTCTCTGGAATACATAAGGCAGATGATAAACTTGGATGATATTCACTTTGTGTCTTTAAAGAAAAAGCAACAGCTCATAATCAAAGGGAAGATTGGGTCTTTCATCTGCAACAATCGAGGCACCAGGGAGGAAGAAGACAGGCTACTGAAGGAAATGAAATTATTCATGAGTTTCACATGGCACTACGATACATGGAGGATCATTTCAGAGATGAGGATAAAAAACAAGAATATCTCGTATGTCCACGAATCTAGGCCTGAGGTAGAGAAATTTGCAAACCAGACAGGATGGGAACCGAACACTTTGGTTGAAACAGAACAACAGGAACCCTCGGTCACTGTATCACAAACAACCACACCAGAGGCTCCGAAGGAGAAAAGGCCTAGGCAGGATCTGTCACCTCTTGTCACTGAAGTGTCATTAGAAGAATTCCAACTGCATACCAAGAGGCCAAAAACCAGTCCAGCTCCTGACTCGGCTGGAGAAAAGGAAATTCCATCCACTACAGTGACAGAGGTTGATCGCTCGCTCCTCAACACAAGAAGCAAGCAAATTATAACCACTGTGTTACCAAAAAAGACTACAGATACTCCACCAATCAACCAGCCAGGCAAGACAGGACCAAAGTTGAGCATCTTTGAGAACTATGACTTGATCAAGAAAAAGAATCAAACTCTGACCAACAGCACATACGCCCAATTCTGGAAGCAGACGTCGACTGCACAACACAGACTGCTATCAGCATTCGACACGGAGAAGGGCAGAATGCACATGGCATTTCACCAACCACAGGTGCCAGACCCAAAGGTAATCATCGACTATAAAAGGGAAACCTTCGAATTCCAGACCAAAGACGTGCATCTTGCCGACCAAATGGATCTACACAGGCAAACTGGAGAAATGGTTTTCTCCACATTGGCACATGCTTCCACTACTGCCTCTAGGTTACAAGTGTCTCTGAACAACGTCCAGACATAGTTGAAGTTGGATAAGATATCATCCTTTGCCAAGGACAATAGGATCAAGACATTGGAGGAGCTGGTCCTCAAGATCGGGTACGATCCCTCGAATGTGAAAGCAATCGAGGAGATGATCAAGAATAAAAATGCAGACATAGAATCTTTGAGGAAACAATTGAAGCTGCCACCAACAGTAGACTTGCAGGCAAAGGAAATAGTAGAGACAGAAGGAGAAAAATATGATATGCTTAAGTTAATCATGGAGAAAAATGCACAACTGAAAGAAATGGAAGTTGAGATGGAGAAGCTAGTGAAAGAGAAAGAATAGTTGAAACCCATGAAAGGTTACTCAAAGTCAGTGTTCCCAGTCATCTTCGATGGGAAGAGCTTTGTGACCTAATCGAGTCATCGATGAGTTGTCCCAGCCCAGTCAGTTTTCCAATCTGACGAGGTCGCGCAGAGGCCTCACCAATGGTTCACCCAGAAAACAGCATGCAGTTGCAACACATCATCAAACAGTTTCCTAGATTCTTGTAATTTGTTCAGTTAGTTAGGCTAAAAATATATTTACCACGTCCTAATCTTTAATGACAGGATCGTTTGTAATTTTGGGTTATAAATACTTCACTTTTCGAAGTATTGAGGGTTGATCTTTACACCCTGCGAGCTATCAGACTGTAATATTTTTCAAGAGATCTTCCATTAATACAAAGAGGCATTTTTTACAGGATTCTTGCGTGTATTCACTGGTGATGTTTTCCTTTCTAAGTTAAATGTTATTCCCACTTAGTTATCACACTGTTTGCTAAATCTAATATTTGAAAGTAACGAATGTTTCAGGATTTATCTTTGTATACCCTGTTTCTGACTTTAAAAGATTTTAATGTTTTATCTTCTGATTTTATGGTAAAGAAATTCTTAACTGCTTCTTTTTTGTAATTGACATTCTCACCTTTTTTCTGCTATTCCTCATTTATGCTACTAAAAGAATCCAGCGATTACATTATCTCGCCCTGTGAAAGGTTTCTTTTCTTTCTGGTTTAGATCTTATTTCATGATACAGACCCCATAGCCCAATGGATGTGTAAACTATCTCAGCCAACCTGACGAAAACTACAACAAACAAAACCAACACATTCTTTTTACCTAGCCTAATATTTTAAATTGGAAACATATCTAAATCATACAAAGAGATCCCTCTCTGAAGTTGGAAGGGCTAGATCCCAGCTTCGAAGTGGTTGGATAAAGTTACCTCTCGTAGATTTCTTCTTTCCTAACAACCTCTAGGAAATTTACAGAGCGTTAACACTTCTTTTGGAGTTTTTTAAAGGCACACCAAAGGCATTGTCTTGAATTTTTTTAGGAACATGGGGTATAAAAGAGGAGGTCTTGTTATTGATGGCCAAGGCATCATTCAACCACTGGAGGTTGAAGCAAGACCTCAATATGTAGGATTGGGGTATGGTGAAAGATAATGCTCAAAAGCAACAAAAGTAAAGGATTCTTCAAGCAAAGAGTTGATATCATCACCAACACCATCTAGGGAAAATGATGGCCCCTCACTTAATGAAAGTGATAGATCTAGCACGATATTTCAGAGGAAATCGACATCTCCTCGGAAATCTTGGGACAGAAAGAGTGTTGCAAAGTGATAGAAGATAAAAATCTCTTTACAGTGAAAGTGAGACAGACATGAAGTCACACAACTATTTCACTCACTGCAAAATGAGTGGTCACTAGAGTGGGAAACATTGTAAGGTTCAACCCGAGCTTATTTGTACACCAAGCAAGATCTTGTATAGGATCCTATCCATTTTGAGGCTTGATCCAAGTGAATCCTCCTCAGTCAAAAGGAAAACATGGCCAAAAGTCAAAGTGCCCAGAATTCAACGAAAACAACACCAAGTCGAAGAGCTCGATGAGATATTTCCAATGGTGCAAATGGCACCTCAAATAGAGTCTGGCTGAAAAAGTTATGGCCATCTGAAATTTTCGGCAAATAAAAAAATTTGGTGAAGTCTGTACAGTGTTGACATCAACATGCTAAAAAGGAACCACCACATTATTCCATGTGTGTAACGTACCCAGCCACTCACATGTTAGAAAAACAGGATCATGGAGCATAAAATAAAACAAATGTGGAAATAAAACAAAAAAGATACACAATACAATAGAGACACAAATATGTGTGTTTCACCCTATGTGGACTACATCCACAATAGAAGTTTCCATGTTCTTCCTTTATTATTATCTAGCAAATGAAGGGATACAACCTACATCACACCCATTGTAACTTACTCTTATTTCTCTCATAGTATCCTATCTCAGAATACAATATTCACAATGATCCATAGCCACAATACATTTCCCTCATAAAAGAGGGTTTCCTTCTAGGGAAAAAAACCCTAACATAACTTCTACCGTCAGATCTGCGACCTTATAATGAATGGTCCATATTTACAATGAAATTACAATATACATTTACAAGGAAATTTTTCCTTCGGGGGCTTCACCCCCTACCCTCGCTTTCCCTTGGACCCCACAAGGGGGGTAACCACCCCCTGCACTCCCCCGCATGGATGAGTTTACATTATTCTGGGGTGTAATTCTTCATGGGGTATAAACATAGCTGAAAACAAAGACCTCTGAATCAAGAAGATAATCAGGCTCCATAACCAACAATCTCCCACTTGGATACTGATCTCAACAACTCTACCGATGTTGTATCTGTTGGACTATGAACCTTCTTGGACCTGGAAAATTTCTCATCTTCATCTTCATTCTTTAAGACCAACTAAAACTAAGCAAGAACTCAGTTTCTCCCTAGTTACTCCCTTTGTTAACATGTCTACAGGATTCTGGCTAGTGTGTATGTTTTCCAACTTCAAATGTCCATATTCCAAGACGGATCGTATAAAATGGTACCTGAGATGTATATGCTTAGTATTCAAATGGAAGGTTGAGTTCTTTGCAAGATGAATGGAACTCTCGTTGTCACAATACAACCTGCTATTATGTTTCTTATTTCCCAATTACTCCATAAACCTTTGTAACCAAATCATTTCTTTACTAGTCTCTGTAGTAGAAACATACTCTGCCTCTGTTGTTGAAAGTGAAGCAACATTTTTCAGTTTTGAAATCCAACTTACTATTGTTCCACCTATAGTAAAAACACACCCTGTGGTACTCCTTCTGCTATCTTTATCACATGCCATATTTGAATCAACATATCCTTGTAGAACAATTTTTGAACCTCCAAAACACAATGCATGAGTAGCAGTACCTCTCAAATACCTGAGAATCCACTTTAATGCCTCCCAATGTTCTTTACCTGAATTGTTCATATACCTACTCACAACTCCCACGACATGTGTAATATCTGGTCTTGTGCAAACCATCGCATACATCAAGCTGCCAATGTTGATGAATAAGGGACCCTGGACATGTATTTTATCTACTCGTATGTCTTGGGACACATTTCCTTAGTTACTTTGATATGGCTAGCCAAAGGTGTACTAATTGGTTTTTCATTCTACATTCTAAACCTCTCCAACACCTTCTCTATGTACTCACCCCGAGACAATGTCAATTTGTGATTTTTCCTGTCTCTTGTTATTCTCATACCAAGGATTTTATTTGCAGCACCCAAATCCTTCATCGCAAATGAATTAGTTAATTTCTTCTTGAGCACATTTATATCATTCATATTAGACCATGCAACAAGCATGTCATCTACATACAATAGAAAGATAATATAGCTTCCATTTTCTAGCTTTTTAAAATAAACACAGTGACCAGAATGACATCTACTATAACCTTGTTCTATCATAAACCTGTCAAACTTCAAATACCACTACCTTGGTGCTTTATTTAGGCCATACAAGCTCTTATTCAACCTGCATAGCAAATTATCCTTCCCTTTGACCTCATACCCCTGCGGCTTCTGTATATAAATCTCTTCCTCCAAATCCCCATGGAGAAAAGTTGTTTTTACATCTAACTGTTCAAGATGAAAATCTTCTACTACCACAAGACTTAAAATATTCCTAATTAAAGTCATTTTAACAACAAGAGAAAATATTTCATCAAAATATATACCTTTATTTTGTGCAAACCCCTTTACAACAAGTCTAGCCTTGTACCGCCATTTTCCTCCATATTCTTCCTTCAACTTGTAAAACCATTTATTTTGCAACGCTCTTTTTCCTCTAGGAAACTGAACCAAGTCCCAAGTCTGGTTATTTACCAAGGAATCCATTTCCTCTTTCATTCCTTGGTCCCACTTCTTTTTGGTGTCTACCTGCATTGCCTCTTCATAACATTCTAGTTCACCAGAATCAGTCAACAATAAATAATACAATGAAGTATAACACCAACAACATCATCAAATTTTAAAGTATTTGAACTAGACACAGAGTTATTTACATCCATGACCAAGTCGTTCCAGCTTTCTGGCAATGAGCACAAGATTAGAAGAGCCCTGACCTCATCATCAAAGTCCACTTTTACAGAACTTAGTTGATTAGTAACTATATTAAATTCATTTAAATGATTTGCAACAGACCCACCTTCTAACATCTTCATATTAAAACATCTCTTCATTATAAATACCTTATTGGATGCTAAGGGTTTTTCATACACTTTATCCCATGCGTCCATCATATCCTTCGTTGTATTTTCTTTCGAAATATTGAAAGCCACCAATGCTTCCAGGCTTAGCCGTATCGTTCCTAGAGACTTTCTGTCAAGAATCTCCCATTATTTGTCATTAATATCTGTCAGCTTCCTTGTTATTCCTCCCTGTTGGCATAGGGGAAGACCCAAGGTTCAACTCTAATAGTGCACCAACAATCCCTAACTACTGTCCCTTTCAGAAACACCTGCGAAGCAGATGCAGTCTCACCCAAAGTAGCAATAGGGGATTGCAGGACACAGGTGTCTACAACCAGAGGAAATGCAAAGTGGGTCTAGGGAAACAACACATAACAATCTAGTTATTATTTATCTCACTTAAGCCTACTTCGCAAGTTATATCTCAAATCCAACACAACAATGAAATAACAGTATAACAAATGGAAAATAACATAGCATCAATCACATAGAACAACAAGATATATGTGGTTCACCCTCTCCCTAGGGATACATCCATAGAATTGTGTTTCTTGATATATTTTGTGAAAACATACAGTTATATCTGCGCTCTTAGGTTGTAGATATCTCTCTTTATCTCTTATATATCTCCCCTCCCTATGCACCCAGCTGCAGAGTTGACCTTCGCACCTAGCTGAAGATCTTACAATACAGACTCAATATTGTCCTCAACAACAACATTCACAATGAACACCCACAATCACAGTGTCCATGAACCAACTATTTAGCATCTCTCTCAACTCTCCTAGACCTTTATTTATACATTAAATGACAAATGTCTAGGTGTAAAAACCCTAGATCCAAAACCCTAGGTCAACTTGACCCGTGCTTTCAGGGCCTCACCAGCCTGTATTTCCTTCTTTTCTGTGAGTTTCTCCAAAGCACTCATTGACGTCTTCTTTCGCTTGCTGAGTTTTCCACGATCCATCTTCCTTTCTTATTTATCTTCCTCGATCTTCTATTCCAACAACTAGTGTTTCCTTCTTTTTCTCCTTCTTTTCTACTTCTTTGACCACTTCGACCCATTCTCAATCAGTGTTCCTTCCATGCATTTCGTACTTCTCCTTTCCTCCTTGATCTTCACTTTCTTCCATAACCAAGAGCCAACATGCCCCCAACACTCACATGTGACTCATCCCGAGTCACTACAATATTGAACCTTTTGTTTCACTTCAACTTCAGACTGTGTGGATCAGCATGTGCTTTATGCTTGGTCCCTCCCTTCCTCCCTTCCTTGTGCTAGTTGTATTTTTTGTGTCTGGTACCCAGTTTCTACTGCACCTGGTACCTAGACCCTTCTTCCTTTGCTTTTACTCAGAACTGCGAGGTATCTGGTTGTCATAATACAATTTAAACCAGCTTCCATTTACCAAACCTTCCTTTCATTCTCCATTCAGAGTCTTCAACTATGCAAATCCTCCTTCTGTGACAGGCAACCTCAAATGGCCCAATCCAATGTGTCCTGAACTTCCCTGGATGATTCATGAACTTGTTTTCATATACCAATACCAGATCTCCTTTCTTAAATTTTTTCTTCTTGATATGTTTGTCATGGTAGGCCTTTTCTCATTCTTTCTGTACTTGTTGATGAAATCATGCAATAAACATGTCTTCCTCTAGTTCCACCAACTATGCAAGCATGTCTTGTACAGTGTCTGTGTCATTCATACCTATAAATGTTGCAATTCTTAAGCTAGTAACTAAATATTCCATAGGTACCAGTGCTTCTAAGCCATATACCAACTTAAATGGAGTATGCATTGTTAACTTTTTGCAAGTAGTTCTATAGGTCCATAATACTGTTGGAATTCTTAAATCCCAATCATCTTTGTTCACACTAAAAATATTTGTCAGCGTTGTCTCCAAAATCTTAGTGAAATCTTTGACTGTACCATTCTCTTGTAGGTGGTATGGTGTACTCTTCTGATGATGTACTTCAAATTCTTGAGTCAAGGATTCAATAGTTTTATTAATAAAATGAGTACCTTGATCACTCGTAAAGATATTTGGGCATCCAAACCTTATTATGATATCCTCAAAGATGAACTATGCAGTTGTAGTTTCACTACAGTCCTTAACTGCTCTTTTTTCTTCCCATTTGGTCAAATATTCTATTGCAATGATGATGTATCGATATCCTGTGCGCTTTACCAGTGGATTGATGGGTCCCACAAAATCAATGGCCAATTTCTCAAATACTTGTAATGTTAATTGCGGTGCTAAAGGCATATCATCCCTTATGGAAGGCTTCCCAACTCTTTGGCATACATCGTAGGCTCTGTAGTATTCCTTAGCATCTTTGTGTAAAGTGGGCCACTAGAGCCCAGCTTTGAGAACCTTTTGCATTGTTTATTTCCCTGCATAGTATCCTCCTGTGATGTCGTCATGTGCTTCTACCATAATTAGTGGTATTTCTTCCTCCATAACACATCTCCTCAATATCTCATCGGGTCCCATATTATATGGTTGTCCAGCTACAAGTGAAAAATCTGCAGCACGAACTACCAGTTGTTTCTTCTGAATGGTTGTGTATTCACGAGGTTCCATTCGTGTGGATAGAAACTAAACTATCTTGGGAAGTGGTCATCAACTTTCCTGATGGCCAACAACGGTGCATATGGAAGTGTATCCTCCAGACTAGTAGGTTCCTCTCCATGCTCTAATATGGACAATTGATCAGGTCCCTTGTTCATTCTTCCTAGCTTGACCACAATCTCAAAATCATATTCCTGGAATAGCAGTAGCCATCTGCATATTCTTCCCCCCAACACTGGCTTGTTGACTAAGTATTTCAACGCAGAGTGATCAGTAAACATCTTAAAGTGTCCTCCCAAAAAGTGGTGTCGAAACTTCTGCAATGCATACACCATAGCTAAACCTTCTCTTTCGGTGGTAGTGTAATTTATCTCAGTTGTAGAGAGCTTCCTGCTAGAAAAGGCTAGCAGGTGGTCAATATC
>ML783640.1:1054102-1069936 GCA_009831015.1 Picea engelmannii
AGATCCAACACAACAATGCAATAATAGTATAAAAGATGGAAAATAACACAACATCAATCACACAAAACAATAAGACATGAGTGGTTCACCCTCTCCCTAGGGATACCTCCACAGAACTGTGTTTCTTGATATATTATGTGAAAACATACAATTATATTTGTGCTCTTAGCTTTCAAATCTCTCTCTCTTTCTCTCTTCTGTATCTCCCCTCTCTACGCACCCAGATGTAGGGTTGACCTTCACACCCAGCTGAAGATCTTACATTACAGACTCAATATCGTCCTCAACAACAACATTCACAATGAACACCCGCAATCACACTATCCATGAACCAATTATTCAGCAACTCTCTCGACTCTCCTAGACCTTTATTTATACATTACATGGAAAATGTCTCAGTGTCAAAACCCTAGGTCAACTTGACCCATGATTTCAAGGCCTTGTCAGCCTATCTTTCCTTCTTTTCCATGAGGTGCTTCAAATCACTCATTGACATGTTCTTCCACTTTCTGAGTTGTCCATGATCCATCTTCCTTGTTGCTTTATATTCCTCGATCTTCTCTTCCAATGGCTAGCTTTTCCTTCTCCTTCTTTTCTGCTTCTTTGACCACTTTGACCCATTCTCAGTCAGTGTGCCTTTTGCACAGTTCATACTTCGAATTTCCTCCTTAATCTTCACTTTCTTCCATAACCAAGGGAAAACACTCCCAATGTTAGGAATATATCCTTCTGATATAAATAATCTTCCATCTACATCTTCCATAACTAGTAGTTTTGGTCGTTAAATTTCTCGACCCTAAACTTTCCATCTTCCGCCATTGCCCCCACTCGAACCAGGAACCCTCTTTTCTTGTGAGTTACCTTTCACTATGATACCAGTTGTTAGAAAAATATGATTTCAAATCAATAAAATAAAACAAATGCAGAAATAAAACACAAAATATACATAATACAATAGAGACATAGATATACGTGGTTCACCCAGTGTGGGCTACATCCACCAGAGAAACTGTCAGGTCATTCCTTTATTAGTATCCAACAAATGAATGGATACAACCTACAGCACACCCATTGTAACTTCCTCTTATTTCTCTCAGAGTCTCCTCTCTCAGAATACAATATTCACAATGATCCATAGCCGCAATACATTTCCCTCATAAAAGAGGGTTTCCTTCTAGGGAAAAAATCCCTAACATAACTTCTATTGTTATATATGAGACCTTATAATGAACATTCCATATTTAAAATGAAATTACAATATACATTTACAAGGCAATTTTTCCTTTCGAGGCTTTTCCCCCTAACCCCCGCAGGGAGGGGTAACCCCCCCTGCACTCCCCCGCGTGGATGAGTGTGCATTCTTCTGGGGTGTAAATTTTTCATGGAGTATAAACACAGCTGAAAACAAAGACCTCTGAATCAAGAAGATAATCAGGTTCCACAACCAACATCATAGGTCGGGCACGCTAACTTCCAGTCCCTTCTCTGGACTAATTCGACCCATGTCCTAACTTTAAATAAGAAGGATGCATGAAAGGTTCACATGCATTGATCAAGATTGATGCTAAACATAAAATAAATGAAACATGTGACATGCACACAATAACCAACAATCATGCATACTCTAAATATTGAATTCAAAGATAAATAAATACACAGTGGAATGAATCATACATAGATAAATAATACTATAACAGAGAGTACTTATTTTTAATAAAAGAAACCATCGATTGGTTGTAGACCAAGGATGTTCCACCCAACCATAGACACTGTTGTTCCAAGTCTCAACAACAATGTCACCCTCGAGCCAAGGATATGAATCCACAAGGATGGTTCCAGAGTGTTACTCAGCTTCCCAAACCAATCAGCACTCAAGCTCTCACAGGCTTCTCAGCACCCACAATAATCCAAGTACCCATATCTCTTCTACCCAACCTGCACCACCCAAGAGAATGGACCCTCTCCCTTCTCTGCCATGTAGTCCCTCAAGTTGTCCTTCTCATTCTAGGGCTCCAATGCATCTGGTCCATAATCTCCATGCTAGGACTCTCAAGACTCACAGTTGTGAGAAAAGATGGACACAAGCCAAAGAATCTCAGACATGCAAGCCTCAAATCATGGCTGGATTACACCAGCAGTATCTACAGCCAAAAATACCATGGTTTATCTTCATCAATTTGTCTTCCTTTCCCAAGTCAAGACATGAATGCATAAATATGAATGAGTGAAAGAACGAATGGAGTGAAATCTCCACAAGAGGGTGAAATCGATCAATGGATTGGATACGTGAATGAATGAATGAATGAATGAGGAAAAAGGCAGAAGAAGGATAATGAGGATGGGAGTGAGAGAGAGAACAAACCCCCCCAATAGACCGGGGACAGGTTTATGTAATTCTTGGGAATCAAGAACCTCATGGCCTTCCCCCAAGAAGCTCACGTAACTAATTCCCCCATTACACAAAATCGGTAATTATAAATGAAATAAACACTTAGCCCCTCAAGCCCCCTCTCTTGTGGAATCATAGCCCCCTATAACTCTAGTCCTTGTCCATCTAGCAGCCAACAATGTATTTATTATTAATAATGATCAAAAAATTACATTTCTTAGGCACACTATCCTCTTTTAATTGTTTGGGCACTCTGGCCTCTCAGCAATTAACAAATACATTATATATATATATATATATATATATATATATATATATATATAATTGTTACAACAAAAAGTTGAAATGGGGATTTGTGGGGTTCTACCGCCGAACCTACTGTCAACCTACAATTAATTTAACCTCCGCCAACCAATCTGCCAATGGACTATGTTGGTAAGTCCATCCCCTCTGTATGTTTTAAACCCATACATTTTCCATCTCGACAAGAGGATCCACACACCAATATTGGGTGCATTTTTCAATGAAAAGTCACATTAATTGCAGGAAGTACGATTGTGGTGGCACAAATTTCGAGGCAAGGAGCACAGGAGGATCCCAGAAGTGAAAGTGATAGAATTTCACAAAATTATAGTCGTTTTTGCATAATTTCTCACCACGAATCCACTAGTGCAATAAGAATTTGGATCCGAGCAGCGAATTTTCAGGGCTCATGGATAAAGCCTAGTTTTGTTATTAATTCTTGGCACATTTTTCGAGGTAGATTTTCACCTTTCAGAACATGTCGAGTTTACAGTAAAAAGTTGCAGAATGACGAGACATACATGTTGGTGTTCTGTATGTTGATATTTGAGCAGCCAGTTGAGTGCCTCAAAATGAAACCCAATGTAAGTTTCATGCATTTATGGTTTTTGCCTATTTTTGGAAATTGCAAGAGGGTGAATGTATGTTGCATATTCTAGTGATATTTGAGTGTTGCAACAAGGCAACAAGATCTGAATTATTGCAGGAAATTCATTGTTTGATCCTTGCACACAAACTGAGACAGTGCGGAAAGAGGCCATTTTAACACTTCGACAGAAAGTAGTCATTTTTATGGCCAAAAGTCTCATAATTACAAGATGAGTGT
The DNA here is from genome assembly GCA_009831015.1 of Picea engelmannii. Taxonomy (NCBI): domain Eukaryota; kingdom Viridiplantae; phylum Streptophyta; class Pinopsida; order Pinales; family Pinaceae; genus Picea; species Picea engelmannii. Next base: position 1,057,621 of record ML783640.1, read on the forward strand.
TATGATGATGGCATTTTCCTTATTTATTATGTTGCACATGTTTGTAATGGGGGGTTTAAAAACCATAGAGTTTCCACTAGTGCACATTTGGGGGTATCCGCCTTAATGTTAATGATGTAAAAGGTTGTAATTAGCCACTCTTAAAGTGATGATAAGAGTGAGAGGCATTGTGTTATATTCCTAAACCTTGTAAGCCTTGTTGGCAACATTGTAATGGGTCTTATAGCCATTGTCGAGTGAGAGGCGTTGTTTTTCCTAGGCCTATTTGGCAACATTTTAATGGGTCTTATAGCCACTATTGAGTGAGAGGCATGGTTTTTCCTAGGCCTTTTTTGACAAAGTTGTTATGGGTCTTGTAGCCACTGTTGAGAGAGAGGCATTGTTTTTTCTAGGACTATTTTGACAATATCGTAGTGGGTCTTGTAGCCACTATTGAGTGAGAGGCATTGTTTTTCCTAGGCATGTTTTGACCACGTTGTAATGGGTCTTGTAGCCACTATTTAGTGAGAGGCGTTATTTTTTCTAATGCATGTCTTGGAAATATTGTAATTGGTCTTGTAGTCATTGTTGAGTGAGAGGCGTTGTTTTTCCTAGGCATGTTTTGGAAATCATTGTAAACTTGTCCACGGGTGTTTTATAAACCCCTGGCAAGTATGGTATTTCTTTGAAAATTAAAAAATTGTGATCGTGCATTATCAACTACATATTTGCATTGATGCAAGTGTTTGCATCGACATCCTCATTCCAAAGTACAAAGGTGAAGGAGAAGAAGGGTGTGTCCTTTCATAGATATTTGTTATGCACATCAAGGAATCAACTACGAATTTTCATTGATGCAAGTGTTGGCATCAACATACTCATTATGAAGCACAAAAGTGAAGGAGAAGAAGGGTGCATCCTTTCAGATACATTTTTATGCAGATTGAGCAGGGGGGAAGTGCATCGTGGAGTAAGACTCTTCCTAGAAGTTGGTTGCATAGATTCAAGTTATAGTTTCTCTCTAAACTTTTGGAGGACCAAAAGTGTTTTTTTTTTAGGAGGTATGATCTAGGAGGATCTCCACACAATGATTCATTACTTTGCACAACATGGAGGATATCATTAAAATGTTAATTGATGATAGTTGACAAAGTTTAAAATGAATGATTATTATTTCATATTGTAAAAATGATTAATATTTTTTAGCATAATGTGCTCATATACTTTTTATTTAATTTGTAAAAAGGAAATTAAAATTAAGTGTGAGAATCCACTTCACAAATTAGTTTCCTAGTTTTAAAGGGAAATTAGTTTGTGTAAGAATACTACCTCATAAAATTAGTTTCCTAATTTTAAGGAGAAGTTGGGAGTCTCATGAGTTGGTTTGGGCTTCTTCCTCGTTTTATTACAAGTGGTTTCTTAGTCTCAAGGGGAAGTTAAAGTTGGTTGAGATTCTTTCTCATTTTTGTCCTTGAGTTGTTGTTAGATCCTAAAATTGTGGATCTTGTCTCCTTGAACTATGGAGAGAGCGAACACTATTTAAATTACTTATGTAATCATTGTGAAGGGAGGCCCTCGAGGCCCCTTGGAGAGAGAAAGAGATTTGCATTGAGAGGAATGTAGTCCTTCTGGTGTCTAAAGAAATTTCACTTATGTGAGATCCTTAATTTCTCTTTGTATAAGAGAAGGTTGCTCTAGGATTTTCGTCCTGTAAGGAGCATGCACCACATTTTGTGAGAAGGTTTCATCCCTGTTAAAGGAAGGAAAATAAATCGATTTGTATTCCAAGTGGATCCAGAGACATATCCATAAGGTTTTGGTGAACTTTGTTAACACATGGGTGTCAAATTTCATGTGTGAGCTTTGTTTGCATTCTCGCTTGATTAAGTAGATATTTTAATTGCACATATGCACATAATTATGAAAAATTTGCTCGCGTTTATATGAAATGATTAATTACTATTTTCTCATGTTCACATGCTATTAAGCGTCAGTAAAAGGTTCTCACTGTAGAATTTTTGTAGAGAAATACTCACAGAAATTATCGGATCAAGCATTACAAGGCCTTATAGAAATGTGTGTAGAATTGATTCAAGGGCCATCTGTGATTTTGGTCTCAGTAAGGACCTCAAGGTTAGCTTAGACACTTACCCCGATATATCCCTCTTAATGGATGTGGTAGTTATCGATGTGCCTGATGCTCAGAGAATGTTATTATCTAGGAAGTGGGTTGCAACCCTAGGTGGTATCCTTCAAATGGATTTGTATTATGCTACTATCCCAACATCTGATGAGAATTTTGTCACTCTTTTTAGAGAGCCTATTGTAAGGTACAGGGTTGAGGATCCTCAAAATATTGCAAATGAGATAATGTATCTAGATAAATTAATTGGTGGCTTTTGTTCCTTAGACAAACCCGTAACTTAGGAAGAAAAGTGTCGAGGAGATAGTGATTGTTGGACTTTTTAATTTGATGGTGCTCACTCTAGTTTTGGGACTAGTGTTAGAATCCTCCTTATATCTCCTTCGCATCCTTCCACCCTCTTTTCCTATAGGATCCAATTCAGTTGTACAAATAATATTGTTGAATATCAATCCTTAACTATAGCATTGGATTTGGCCCTTGATAGAAAGATTAAATTCATACATGTCATAGGGGATTCTGATTTGGTTGTCTCCCAAATCAAGAGGAAGTTTGTTGCTAAAAAAGAGAGGTTAAGAAGATATAGGAACTCAATCTGGGATACTAAAAAACTCTTTGATGCCTTTTCAATAAAAGTTGTCCCAAGATAAAAAGAACTATGTCGTTGATGCTTTAGTCCTATCTGTAGCCACTTCACAACCTTGTGAAGAGATGCTTCGTGACGATTGAAAAATGGAAATGGGTTTTAGGCCATCTATACATGATAACCTTGAACATTGGCAAGTTTTTAATGATGATGTCCAAATTCTTTGTTTCTAGCATAGCATGAAGGAATTTTCAGATAACCAAGTTAATTTCCTAGCCAAATCCATGAAATTAAGAGATGAGGACCTTCCAAATGACACTCTTTCCAAAGGACTTGTTCCTTCAAAAAGGATGTTTGATAGACATGATATGTACAATGGAAAACCCATTGTTGATCAATCTGATGAAGTCTTTGAGTTTAACCTTGGTTCAGAAAACAATCCTAGAATGATCAAGATAGGAAAAGGAACTAATCCCGCTAAGAGAGAAAGCATAATAAACCTTATCCAAAAATTTAAAGATTTATTTGCTTAGTTATACAATGATATCAAGGATTATAAGGGAGGTACTATCCAACTTGTTATTCCCCTTAAGGAAGGGGATAAACCCTTTAGACAAAAGAAATGACACACTAACCCTAAGTTGGCACCCTTAATCTAGAAAGAACTCCAAAATATGGTAGATGCGAAGATTATATATCTTATTAGGTACTCCTCCTGGATGGCTAATTTAGTGGTGGTCCAAAAGAAAACTATAGATATCTGATTATCTGTGGACTTTAGAAACCTTAATCAACTATCTCTCAAAGAGAATTATCCCCTCCCAAATATGGAACACTTGTTGCAAAGGGATATTGATGCATAAATGATGTTTATGTTAGAGGGGTTTCCAGGGTACAACCAAATCTTATGGAAAACAGGAGGATCAACTCAAGATTGCTTTTACCACCCCTTAGGGAGATTTCATGTATTTAAGGATGCCCTTTAGCCTTATGAATGTTGGATCCACTTTTCAAAGGGAAATATAATTTTCCTTTAGAGACTTGATAGGGAAAATCATAGAAATATATAAATATGATTTGACGGTTGTTTCAAATGAGATAAATGTGTGCATTTCTCACCTTAGGAAAAAAAAATTGAATGATGTAGAAAGTACGGTATTTCCCTAAACCCCAAGAAGTCAATTTTTGGTATTCATTGTTGGGTATGTATTATATTATTTGCACGATTGTGGGTCAATTTTTTAGGGTTTATTCACCAAATTTTTGGGCAGTCTTTCACATTTGGCAGGGACGTTTTTTCTACTTTGGCAGTTTAGTGGTTCATGGCATTTCAGTGCATGGTTTTATAATTCTAGTTAAGGAATTAAGGTTGTAATTTAATTCAGTTTAATGGATTATGGGTTTTTTGGATGTTGTGGGATCATATATATTGTATTGTAAACAATGAAGTTGGATTATGAATAGAAATAGAAGTGTGGATCTAAAACAAAATGATGGTTTTACCAGTTGGGTTTTCAGGGTAAATCTATGTGTATATGTGTGATTGCAATTGTCTTATTTTATATGTTAAGAATATGTGTATGCATTGCATTATTGTAAAAGGTTTAAAACTTACATTTGGTATCAAAGAAATTATTGGCTTTAGGGGGACGCATTTGTGGCTATGGGTTTGACTCGGGTCTTTGATGACCCTTGTTACAGTGGGAGCTCTGTAGTATCAATTCTTGTGGTGAAACAAAATGGCAAGCAATTCAAAAATAGAGATCAAAAAACTTAATGGACAAAGTTTTGAGTTGTGAAAGCTCAAGATGAAAGATATTTTGGTAGAAAAAGATAAATGGTTCATTGTAGATCTAGATACTACACCTATGGGAATGTCAACAAAATACTATACAAAGTTGGATCGGAAGGAAAAGAGCACAATCCAATTGTGTCTCTCAAATTCAATATTATTGAATGTGTTAGGGGAAGCTAAAACCAAGGCATTATGGAATAAGTTAGGGGATTTGCATCAGTCTAAGTCCCCAATAAACAAAAATTTTCTGCGGAAGAATATGTAAAACCTAAGGATGAAATATGGAGACTCAGTAACAAAGCATTTGAATGCCTTCAATATTGTGGTAAGTCAATTATTGTCTATTGATAGTAATATTTTTTATGAAGATAAGTGTATCGGTTTATTGTGTTCTTTACCAGACTTGTGGGATAGTCTGGTTGTTTCCATAGGAAGTAATGCAACTACTTTAAGTTTCAATTATGTAGTCTCATCCTTGTTGTCAGAGGAAATGAGGTGTAAAAACATGGAAATCTAGAGAAAATATATCTTATTTGTAAGAGGACGCTCTCAGAAAAGAAATAAAAATAAGTCCTCAAGTGAGAGATCTAAATCTAGAGGAAGATTTAAATCTCTAGGAAAATTTGTAAAGGTATGTTGGATATGTGGAAAATAAGGGAATTACAAGAAACAATGCAGATCCAAAAGTGTTGAGAGAGAGAAGGGATTTGATGATGCCCCTTCGAGAGAAGAAAAAACTTTCGCAGATGAAGGAGGGGATGTGTACTTGGATTCTTCCAGCATACATGAAAATAATGAGGCATGGTTGGTCGACTTAGGTGCAGCTTTTCAAATGACTCCTCACAGAGAGTGGTTTAGCGAGTATGAAAGGTATGATGGGGGTGATTTTTTTCTAGGAGATGACTCGATAGACAAAATCATAGGAAAATGAAAGGCCAAGTTGAAACTCATGGATGGTAGGATTAGAAAATTATCTGGTGTTGTACGCATCCCAAGATCGAACAAGAATTTGATTTATGTAAGCAACATGGATGATGTAGGTGTAAAAATAGTGTTTGAAAAGGAAACATGTACGATGGTTCAAGGAGAAATGGTCTTGTTGAGGGAAGTTCATACTAGAACTCTATAGAGGTTATTGGGAAGCATTATTAGTGACTAGTGAAATAGTTCCATTGTTCCTAAGAATGGAGTTGAAGGAAAATCCTACAGTTTCTAGAAATAAAACTATGTTGTGGCATCAAATACTAGGGCATACCGGAGAGAAGGGGATTCAAGTACTACATGGTAAAGGTATGGTTGAAGGTATGTTGAATTTCTCTCTAGATATTGATTTCTACAAACAATGCTTATATGGGAAGTATTATTGTGTGAATATTACATTGCTTACGATGGTAGGGGGAATTTTACAGTTGGTGCATAGTGATGTGTTTGGACCTGTGATGATTCCATCACTAGGTAAATATATATACTATGTCACATTTATAGATGAATTCTCGATGAATACATGGATTTATTTCCTCAGGAAGAAATCTGAAGTATTTGACAAATTTAAAGAGTTTAAGGTTCTTGTGTAAAATCATACAGAGAAGAAAATTAAGGTGATAAGGACAGATAATGGTGGAGAATTATGTGGGAATGAACTCAAGGAATTATGTAAGAAGTGTGGCATAGCAAGGCATAATAATATTCCATACACACCTCGGCATAATGGATTTGTAGAAAGTATGAATAGGATGTTGATGGAAAGAGCAAGGAGCATGCTCAGTGGTGTCATGTTGGGACAAGAATTGTGGGCATAGGTAGTGGACATTGCATGTTACCTAGTAAATCAACAACTTCATCAGTGTTGGATGACATGATTCCATAAGAGATATGGACTGGTAAAAAACCATCTCTGACACATCTCAGGTTTTTTTGGTTGTGATGCTTATGTACACATTCCAAAGGAAAATAGGAGTAAGATGGATAAAAAGGATAAAAGGTATATATTTATTGGCTATAAAGATGGTCTAAAAGATTATAATATTTGGAACCCATAAAGTAAGAATGTAGTGTATAGTGTAGATGTGGTATTTAGAGAAATCAAAGATGTTGTCAAATTAGAAGTCCTACCAAGAGAGGAAGAACCAGATAAAATAGAGTTTGAATTCAAGGATAATGAATCAGACTCTACAAAAGAACATTAATCATAAAAAGAAGAGCCTCACACTCCAGTATTGAAGAGATCGATTCAGGAAAGAAGACAACTAGAAAGGCATACTATACCTGATTCCCATTCAAATTTTTCTTTGTTTATTACTGATGATGATCCAAGAATTGTTAGGGAGGTAGTGGATTCAGAGACTGGAAAACTTTGGAAAAAGACTATGGTTGAAGAAATAGAAACCTTGGATGAGAATGAGGCTTGGGATCTAGTGGGGTTGTCGACTAGAAGAAAGCGCATTCACAGAAAATGAGTGTTTAAGAAGAAGTTGAATGCAAAAGGAAAAGTGTAGAAAAACAAAGTTCGGTTAGTAGAAAAAGGTTATTCTCAAGTAGAGGGAATTGACTTTGGTAAAATATTTTCTCACGTTGTCAAGTTAACTTCTATTAGAATTATTTTATCTATTGTTACTACTTTTTTATTTGAAGTAGAACAGATGGATGTGAAAAAAAAAATCCTGCATGGGGATCTGGAAGAATAAATATACATGAAGTATCTAGAAGGATTTGTAGTGAAGGGAAAGAAAGCGTTGGTATGCAGGATAGAAAAATCTTTGTATGGGTTAAAACAATCACCAAGGATGTGGTATCAAAAATTAGATGCTTATATATTGGGACTTGACTTCACAAGAAGAAAAGATGATCATTGTGTGTATTTCAAATTAGTATGTGATCATCTTATAAATTTTTTCTTGTATGTGAATGATATGTTGTTTATAGGAAATAACAAGAAAATTATCTGGGATGTGAAAACTCAATTGTCCTCTAAATTTGAGATGAAATATCTTGGTGCTATAAATTTTATTTCGGGCATGGAAATTAAAAGAAATCGGACAAACATGAAACTATGGTTGAACTAGAGAAAACATGTTTGAGTCAATATTGTGGAGGTTTAACATGCGGGAATGTAAACCTATCAAGGTCTTTGTTCTTGTAAGTGTAAATTTATGCAAGGAGCAGTGTCCGAAGACACAAGAAAAGGAAGAGGACATGTCTCATGTTTTGTATGCTAGTGTGATTATAAGTTTGTTGTATGCAATGGTCTATGTTAGACCAGACATTACACATGTAGTGGGAATTTTAAGCTATTATATGTCAAAACTAGGGAAGGAGCATTGGGTAGCAGTAAAAAGGAGTTTTCAGGTATTTGTGTGGCACTACTACGTATGGATTGTGTTACCGAGGAAGACCACGGTTGGATATACTTTTAGACATACATGGATTTATTGATGTATATTGGGTTGGAGATCTAGATCGCAAAATATCTACAAGTGGGTATGTGTTTAACCTATTTGGATGAGCAATCAATTGGATGAGAAAAATATAGTTTCTAGTGGCGCTCTCAACTATAGAATCTGAATACATGGCAACCACTCATGTAAACAAGGAAAGAATATGGTTCCAGAGATTGTGTTCATGTATTGGATTGGTAAAAAAAAGTTGTAAGGATAGATTGTGACAGTTAGAGTGAAATCTTCCTGGTGAAGAACCCATCTTATCATTCTAAGACAAAGAATATCGATGTTCAATATCATTTTGTCAAATACATGGTTGAAGAGAAGAAGGTGTTTCTCATGAAACTGGAAAGTTTGGAGAATGTCATGGATTCATTAACAAAGTCTGTGAGCACTGAGAAGTTCTCTTGGTGTAGAGAATCAATGGGAATTTTTTCCCTGGATTGTTGATCATGAAATCATGTGACCCCTATATGCAAAGAAAACAACAAGTGGGAGTGTTGGGTATGCATTATATTCTTTGCATGATTGTGGGTCCCCATATTAGGGGTTTCATGGGTGAAGCCCTCGAATTTTTTTTTGAGGAGGGGTTTATTCACCAAATATTTTGAAGTTCTTTCGCCTTTGGCAAGGGAGGTCTTTCACCTTTGGTGGGGGTGGTTTTTTTCCTTTGGCGATTTAGTGGCGCATGGTATTTCATCCCATGGTTTTCAAATTATCATTAAGGATTTAAGGTGGTAATATAATCCAGGTCAATGGATTAAGGGTTTTTTGGATGTCGTGGGATCCTATATATTGTATTGTAAATAATGAGTTTGGATTATGAATAGAATTAGAGATGCATATTTAAAACAAGATGTTGATTTTTCCAGTTGGGTTTCCAAGGTAACTCTTTGTGTATATGTGTGATTGCAATTGTTTTCTTTTCTGTGTTAAGAATCTGTGTGTGCATTACATTAATGTAAAAGGTTTAAAATTTACATTGATAAGGGAAAGTTATTATGTCATGTGGTTTCTAAGGATGGTATTTTTGTTGATACAAAAAAAATTGAGTCCATAAAGAAAATCTCTCCTCCAACCAGTAAGAATTCATTTCAATCATTTTTCGACAATATTAACCTTATAAGGAGATTCGTTCCAAACTTTTTTGGGAAATTCAACCAATGAATGCCTTACTAAAGAAAGATGTTTTGTTCAAGTGGGGTCATAGTAGCATGAAATCCTTTGAAGATATTAAGGAAGAAATTACCATGGTGTTATCACATAATCTTGTCAGAGATTTAGGGTTTTTTTATTTCTACCTTGGTATGTAATTTTGTCTATCTCTCCTCCTTTTGCAGATCCGATCGTAGTTATTTCCTCTTAGCTTGTATTTTTCCTTCTATTAGCTTTCATCCGTTTGATAGACCTGTTTGTCCTTAGCATCTTTCCTGAGAAGTATTGGCTCTAAGACTTTCTGTTTTCCCTAAATACGATCTCTTTTTTCTTTACCTCTATCGTTGAGACTTTGTTTTCCCGAGTCCTCAGTCAGTCATCCATGTGATTTTTCATAGGTCACATTCATAAGCACCAAGAACAATACTTGAAGCAGTTTGATGTGGATGCAAATCAAGAGAGCGAGGAGGATTAGTGTTCAACAATGGATATCCATCAAGAATATCGGATTGACGACCATCGGATGACCGGGACCATAGAGTTACATGAAGAATAGAGTCAGGCAGAATTGCGAAATCACAATGCCATCCTAGGCATGGATCCTGGGAAGAACACATGGCGTAGGATCATCATTTCGTTGACTCGTAGAATGGAGCAGTCAAAGGGTTGATTCATAAGGACTCGTGAAATGTGAAGTCACAAAAATATCAGGGAAGTTCGTTTAGAGGGGCATGTGGCACGGGATTTGAATAGCATAGAAAGTCTTTCGGGAAAATTGGGGTGAGAATTGTTGATGGCCCGAACTCCCGAAACGTCAATATAATCTTGGTCGTCTGATGTAAAGAGACGTGTGTCGCCTGATCTGAGCAATTACAATTTCGCATCTCGGAGGATTGAGCACAAAGCACATCATGAGTTCGTGAAATGTGAAATTGCGACGCGCCTAAGAGTTGGGCCCACGATGACAGCCCAGGGTCATATGGAAAGCTAGGTCCAATGGAAAGTAGGCACCTATCGAAGCAGCGAGCCACTGAGATTGTTCAAGGAGTTGATCCTGGCCGTTGGATTCGAGGCAAATCCAATCGTTGATCCAAATGGGCCATTTCGCGGGAGCGAGCATCGGGATATTTGAAATCAAGAGGAGTGAAAACTCCTGAAATGAGAAATCCCAAGTTTTCAGAGGGATAAGAACAAGGTCAAGGCTCGTGGTCGAGTGTGACAAAGGAATTGTGAGCTCACCTGGAACATTCATGGTTGTCAGGCTTCGTCCTGATCCCAATGAATGTAGTTAATGAAAATGGGTAGGATAGTTGAAACCTCGTATCATCACATAAATGTAAAGTATGGAAAATTTGGCCATGGAGGGCAGACTGTCACCCCAAAGATCCCTTGTCATGAATTTTTTTCAGAAGCAAATATCGATCTGATATTTCATCTGACAGAGGAGTGCAAGTGCAACCTGACAGAAGAAGATGCATGCTCCAAGCCTTGAATGCATGACTAGAGTGTGCTTATGTAGGGAGCAGGTTGCTTCAAGTATATATACTTAGTTTTTATATTTTGTAATGGTCGATGGTAGAGCTAGGCTCTCGTATTGTAAAGTTTTAGTAAATCCTCTGGCTTCTGGTTATGTATCTGTATTTGACACTTCTTGTTTAATCCAAGTCAATTTTTCTTACTCCATATTATTATGTGTCTGATACTGAATGTTCATGATTGAAGGATTCATATGGCTTATTGTGACTGTGTTGTAATGGATGTTTGATTGCAGTGATGTCACAATGTTTTCAGTTTCCTAAAGCTCTGAATCCAAGAAGGTCTTGTTTTATGATTTTTTCCTCCTTAGTATGTTGGAAGACCTGATGTTCATGACAGACCTCTTCACTCTCCTTACGTTCTTCCCCCTACTCACCACTCTACCAAAACTTACTGACTAGAGTTAGACCAAGACCTCACCTGCTTGTGCTTTCCGATCCAGTTTTCCGAGTAAGAACGATACCATCATGAGTCTGCATCCATTAGACCACCTTTAAATCTATTTTTCATGACATACAAACTGATGGGTATCAGGCCTACATATGTTGCAATCCAGGGGTGAATTTTGGTGCTAACATTTCTGGTGTCATTGCTAGAGAAGAAATTGAAGATTTTCCTTGGGATGAATGATAAATCTTACTAGTTCTGAAGGTGCATCAGAACTTAGTACATCAAAGATTGCAATTGTGCACCTGGCGACTCCTCTGTGGTGACTCCATTAATGTGAATCGGTTGGTGACTCCATTTTTTCAGTTGTGGGTTCTAGAGGCAGACACACGAGGTCTACTCCATAGCTGCCTCTAGCGACTCTTGAAGTCGACTCGGAGAAAATTTTCAGAAGAAGAAAGACCCTTCAAGAAGGAACTAAAGCCGCTAAACTAGGTATTTTTGATGATTTTCACCATACTCCAATAGCTATTTCTCATTTTTCTGTTACAACTTCTGTTGGAGTTTCCAGAAGTTTAAATTTTAGGAGTTTTCCTACTGATTTCCCCTCTCCAAGCTTCACTACTCCTCCTCCTGTTAAAGTTGTTGCATTTACAGAGAGGGAAACCTCTACTCCCTCAAGTCCTCCATTGTTTTCTTTTTTCCCCAGAAACACACCTCCAATCTCCCCTGCTTGAACTCCTTCCCCACCTAGCTCTCCTCCAATTCACATCCCAATGGTTGGTGCTAATCCCCCTAGAAATAGAATGGACGCCATAGTAGTAGCTAGATATTCCCCTCTCATTCTACCTCGGCCTCTTAATTCCCTACCAGCAGGTGGCTACCTTAAGCAGTTGCCTAAGTTTACAGGAGAGGGAGATATAACTATAGAAGAGCACCTTTCATTTTTCTATAGTTATGTTGATAACTATGTCATAGTAGACAAAGATGTATGGATGAGGATTTTTGTCCATAGCCTTGATGGAGAAGCCAGAAAGTGGTTCGGAGCCCTAGCTCCTGAATCCATCGCTGGGATTGAGGCTCTAGATGATGTCTTCTTAAGACAATGGGGGGATAAAAAGGATTTCATGTATTATATCACAAAGTTCAGGTCCCTAAAGAGAAAAGAGGGAGAGTCTATCTCTGGCTTCTCCAAAAGATTCAACAAAATGTACAATAAAATCCCTGCTGAGATAAAGCCTACAAAGGCCTCCGACAAAATTACCTATGTCAGTGCTTTTGACCCTGATTTTTGCCTC
>ML783640.1:1076233-1093569 GCA_009831015.1 Picea engelmannii
GAAGAGAGTTGTAGAGAGTTGTTATTATTTTGCTGAGAGTTGTTGGAACTCTTGTAAATATTTTGTTGAAGGAATATAATGAAAGATATTTGCTTCACATGTCTGAGTTTTCTTACCTCTGAGTTATTTGGGTAATGTTACATTATCTATTTTCTGTGTTTATATGTCTGTGTGTGTATTTCATGGTTGAATGAATAGACCTTTGATGTTCTGTAAGTTTCAATTGTTTCTCTTCTGAAATCCTGGTGTAAGGAGTGTGCAGTGCCCATGCAAGGAGTGTGGAGGCAGAGTCATTTTTAGAATCAATAGCTCATGAGAGATAGTGTCAATTTCATAGAGTGAGTGCAAGGAGTGCACATATACTCATTTGAGTATAAAATCTTGAAGGATAGTCATGTGCAAGGTGTGCATAGTTTCAACACTTAGAGAAGTGTTGAAAAGGTTTAGACGAGAGCGAGCACAAGAAGTAAGTGGGAGATTTTTCTAAGTCTCAAGCTCAGGAGAGAAGCGCCAAATGTGTCCCAAGGTTTGAGTCACTTATAGTGACAAAGATTAGGAAGAATAGAGAGTAAAATTCCTTGGAGGAAGAATCCTTTTCATTTCGAGGTTGAGTGGACAAGATCCTCTCAAGGAGGAGTCAGATATTTCATAGTCGTCAGATCTGAGAAAGGAGCACGACCGTTAACTTACTAAGTCCTTTGGACTTTGCTGCTTTGGAGAATTTGAAGTGTTATTGCAAGAGCGTGAAAAACCCCCAAATCTCTGAAGCCCGGAGTAGATCCTGACCATTGGCATCGAGGACATGTGTCAATAATTCGCGGGAGTTTAGAGTTCGACACTCGAGAAGATCTGGGGTGTAATTTGTTTTGGTTCAAAAATCCCTGAAGGCCATAGTCCATCTCGACCGTCCATTGGCAAGGACATGTGGACCATTGATCAAATTCCTTCACGTATTTGACATTTGGTGATTTAGAAGGAAGTGTGGTTCAAGGCATGAAAATATATGAATCCCAGATCCCAGAGTAAACGTAGGTTTTCTATCTGAGGCCGTCATTAGGCATCCAATCCGAAAGTTCGAAGTTCATGAATTCAGAGGTATTGCATGTTTAAACAGGGAATACTCTTGAAGCCTGGAGTCCCAAAATTTATGTGAACTGTAGATCACAATGCGTAGCATGAGCCGTTGATCCCCTCCTTTGTTCGGTTTTTCATGAATTCGACATTCAGGGGGAATCGTAGTGTATTTTTTTAGAACTCTCGAAGCCTGGAGCTCCAAAGTGTTGAAGTTCCTGCTAGTTAAATAAGTTTATCCTATGATTTTGGCCCGAGGTCACATGAAATTCTTCGTTGAAGTGACAAGACCCTCACGAACGCAAATTTGTGTGCAAGGAAAAGAGGAAAGGCTCGTGAAAGAGATTTTTGAGGGTTCAACGAGGACCCAAGAGTTAATTCATGTCCCTTGTCAGAAACATCCTAGACCAGAAGGTTGCGTTAGCCCCTGGGAGTGGTGGGGGTTTGCATCAAGTGGTATCAGAGTGGGAAATAAGCTCTGTGAGAAAAAGAAAATTTAGAATCATGTCGTCGAGAAGACATGGAGAGAGACATGTAGTCAATGCAGCCATGAAAGAGGAAATGAGACAATTTCGTGCAAGTTTTGACACCATGGAGACAACACAAATAAGAGCACCCAAAGTTGGTGGCGTTAGTGAAACTAAAAGTGAATATGTAGAAGCAGAAGAAGCTGTAGGAGAACAAGAAGCAGAGGAGTGATTGTTGAGGGATATTGTCAAGATGGGAACCCAAGCAAAGATGGAAGTCCCGATGATTGAAGGTAACTTGAATGTAGAAGAATTGCTTGACTAGATAAGTGTTTTAGATAAGTACTTTGACTATGAGGAAATTGATGATGAGAAGAAGATAAAGCATGCAATGACCAGATTGAAAGGATATGCAGATTTATGGTGGAACAAGTTGCAAGAAGATAGAAGGAGGAAAAGTAAGTCCAAGATTAAGATTTGGGATAGAATGGTAGCTAAGCTCAAGGTGAAATTCATACCAAAGGATTATTAGTTAAATATTTTCATGAAGTTGCAGAATCTGAGACAGAAAGGTTTGTTAGTGAAAGAGTATACAGAAGAATTTTATAAGCTGAACATAAGAGCAGGACACTGGGAGAATGATGAAGAAAAAATGTATAGGTACATTAATGGATTGAGGTATGAAATCTAGGATGATATTAACATGATGACAATGAGAACTGTGTAATATGATTATCAGGTAGCCCTGAAGGAAGAAGAAAAGTTGGCAAGGAAGTAGAGTCAACGGAACATGGGAAATAGTCCTAACAGAAGAAGAGGAACCGTCAGAGAAAAGTTCCAGAAGTCCAAAGAAGAAGTTGGAAGATATAATAGTCAGAGAGAGAGAGAGAGGAGGAATTTCTAGAGGAGGACACTATGGAGGAAGAAATTATTTTCCCAGAGGTAGAGAAAGAGGCAGAGGAGGAGAAGTGAAGTGTTATGCCTATGGAAAAACAGGGCACGTGTCTTGGGAATGTTCTGAAAAGAAAAATGCAGGAGTTGGAGAAGCTCACATTTATGAGGTACAGTAGAAGAATGTGGAGATAGAGATGAAGGCAAAAGAAACAGAAGAAGGAAGATCACTCATGATGAGGAAATATCTTGTAAATCTAGAGAAAGAGGTATGAGAACCAATCCAGAGGAACAATTTGTTCAAAACTTCTTGCAAGACCAAAGATAGGGTATGCAAGGTGATCATAGACAGTGGGAGAACTAATAAATTGGTATCCATGAAGATGGTGTAAAAGCTGAAGTTGGATACAACTGCACATCTGAATCTATACAAGGTGTCGTGGTTGTAGAAAGGACATCAAGCCATGGTAAGTTGACAATGTAAAGTTGAGTTTAAAATAGGTGGTTATAGGGATGAAGTTTTATGTGATGTTATACCCATGGATTTTTGTCACATTCTATTGGGGAGACCTTGGCAATATAACAGGAATGTCATACATAATGGGAGGAAGAATACTTTTACCCTTGAGAAAAATGGGTGTAAGCATATGATGCTTCCAATAGAGGATAAAGGAGTCAAAGAGAAATCTAGTCCTAGTATACTTCTCGTGAGTGGGAAGGAACTCTTAAAGGAAGTTAAGAAAGACTAGAAAATACAGTTTGTTGTTGTAGGTAAGTCGAGAGTCATTATCACAAGCACTTCTATGAATGATTTTCCTATAAAATTTCAGGAGTTATTGGATGAGTTTGTTGATATTGTGGTGGATGAGTTACCTCACACTTTACCACCCATCAGGAGTATCAGTCACCATATTGACCTTATTCCGGGAGCAAGTCTGTCGAACAAAGTAGCATACAGATTAACCCCTCAAGAGAATGAATAGGTCAAGGAGCAATTCTAATATTTGTTGGATAAAGGTTTGATCAGGGAAAGTTTGAGCCTGTATGCAGTACCAACTGTGTTGAGTCCCAAGACGGATGGTGGTCTGAGAATGTGCATGGATTCTAGAGCCATCAACGAGATAACCATCAGGTATAGATTTATTTTACCTATAATGGATGATTTAATGGATTGCTTGAGTGGAGCTAGTTATTTTTCCAAAATAGACTTGAAGAGTGGTTATCATTAGATAAGGATGAGAGAGGGAGATAAATAGAAAACAACATTAAAAAAAATGAAGGATTGTATGAGTGGTTTGTTATGTCGTTTGGCTTAACGAATGCTCCAAGTACGTTCATGATATTAATGAATGAAGTGCTCAAAGATTTTATTGGTAAGTTTGTGATTGTTTATTTAGATGATATTCTATTTTTCAGTAAGACTGAAAAGGAGCATTTAAGACACTTGAACATGGTGTTGAGGAGGTTACCGTAGGAGAAATTGTTGGTGAATTTGAAGAAATGTTCTTTTATGAAAAAAAAAATTGTGTATTTGGGGTTTGTAATCTCTTGAAATGAATTGAATATGGATACAAAGAAGGTGAGGGAAATAAGAGAATGGCCTTATCCAACAAGCATGTTTGAAGTAAGGAGTTTTCATGGGTTGACGAGTTTTTACAAGAATTTCAGCAGTATTTTTTCACCCATACTGGATACCATAAAGAAGGAACATGGATCTTTTAATTGGACAGAAGAAGCTAAGAAGGGATTTAGAGTGTTGAAAGAAAAGATAACAGAACAACATGTTTTAGTTCTGCCAAATTTTAAGAAGACTTTTCAAGTCAAATGTGATGCAAGTGGAGTATCCATTGGCGTAGTTTTAAGGCAAGATAATAATCTTGTTGTTTATTTCAGTGAGAAGTTGAATGATGTTAAGAGGAAGTATTCAATATATGGCAAGGAATTTTATGTTGTAATTCAATCTTTGAAAAAGTAGAGGCACTATATTATCCCGAAGGAGTTTGTTTTGTATACCGACAATCACGATTTGCAGTTTATAACCAGACAAGAGAAATTGAACCAGAGACATTCCAAATGGGTAGAATTTATGTAGAATGTTACTTTTTTTATTAATCATATTAGTGGAAGCACTAAAAAAGTTGCAGATTCTTTGAGAAGGAGATGTTTGACCTTGCAGGAATTCCAAGTGGAGACTTTGGGATTTGAACACCTCAAGGAGATGTATCAAGAAGATCTGGATTTCAAGGAAGCTTATGAAGCATGTGAGAACCCTTTGCTAAGAGACAGAAAACAATGGATGGAGTATCTAGTCCAAGACAGATTGTTATTCAAGGGAAGTCGGTTGTGTATCTCAAAATTCTCAATGAGGGACAATTTGCTAAAGGAGAAACATAGCGAAGGATTGGATGGACACTTTAGCCATGATAAAAAAATATGTGCAATTGAGCTCTTCATACTATTGGCCAGGCATGAGGTCTGATGTGAATAAGTTCATGGACAGATGCATAATATGTCAATATGATAAAGGAAAGCAGCAGAACATTGAATTTTATCAACCATTTCCTATTCCAGACAGGTCGTGGGATGCTATAAGTATGGATTTTTTTCTAGGATTGCCAAGAACCCAGAGGGGAAGTGATTCAATATTTGTGGTGGTTGACATATTTTCAAAGATGTCACATTTCATACCATGTCATAAAAGAAGTGATTCTACCCACATAGAAAATTTGTTTTTCATGGAGATTTTTTAGATTGCATGGGTTGTCGAGGAGTATAGTCTTAGAAAGATATACTAAATTTATGGGACACTTTTGGAGGACCTTGTGGAAGAAGTTGGGGACAAGTTTGTATTTAAGTTCAACATATCATCCTCGTACAGACGGACAGACTGAGGTAGTGAATCAAAGCTTGGGGAATCTTTTAAGGAGTTTGGTCACTGAACATAACAGTCAGTGGGATCAAATTCTGCCCCAAACATATTTTTCATATAACGACTCACCGAATAGGAGTACTGGTAATATTCCATTCCAAATAGTATATAGGATGCATCCAAGAGGAATTTCAGAATTGAAAGATTTGGGACGAGATGAACTCTGGAGTGCATGAGCAGAGGATTTTGCTGTAGAAATGGAGAAGTTGCATGATCTAATTAAAGGACAGTTATAGGATATCAACCAGAGATACAAGAACATAATAGACCAGAAAAGAAGAGAAGTTAATTTTGAAATTGGATATCAAGTATTAGCACACCTGAGGAATGAAATATTTCTGAAAGGGAAATATAATAAGTTAAAGATGAAGAAGAAAAGACCTTGTAAGATCCTCAGAAAATTATCTACAAATGCTTATGAGATTTAACTACCAGAGGACATTTTAATATCACCAATATTCAATGTAGTAGACTTATACCCTTACAAGATGGATGATACATAAGGCACAGATGATCGAGAGGAGATTCAGTGGAAGCGACAAATGCCCCTAGCAGAGAAGCCACAAATAGAGAATATTTTGAATCAGAGGATTGCTAAGAAGACTAGGAGGAAAGTTTATTATGAGTATTTGGTTAAGTGGAAAGATCATTCAATAGAAAATGTCAGTTGGATAACTGAAACTAATATCCAAAAACATGGAAAGAGAGTGAAGGAGCTCATAGAAAGGAGCCCATGAATATTTTTGTCTAGAAGAGTATAATGTAGGAGCATCGCCATCAACATTCAATGAGGCCAAGTGGAGGAAAACTCAACATCCAGTGCGCGCATTCAAACTAGTTTGGATTCCAAGGAGAGCGTGTCACTTTAATATTTTGAAAGTATTGTAATTAAAGGCTCATAATATTTTGAGGCTTGAGCCATTGTACGAGCTCCGACAGATTGTAATTTCTTTAATTACCTATAGGGTTGTACATATTTTGAGCATCGACTCATATCTAGATTGTAATTATTCATTTATTGTAATAATCCTTAGTGGTATGATGTTTAATTGTGATATGGAAGCACTAAGATAATCTGAAGGGAAGACTCGAGAAGCCCCCTCCTGTATAAATACATGTAATCTATGCCCAAAAGAGGTTGTTGAAGTTATTGTGATTGTTGTTGAAGAGAGTTGTAGAGAGATGTTGTTATTTTGCTGAGAGTTGTTGGAACTCTTGTAAATTTTTAACTAAAGGAATATAATAGCGGAGATTTTCTTCACATGTATGATTTCTCTTATCTTTGAGTTATTTGGGTAATGTTATGTTATTTGTTTTTTGTGTTTATATGCCTTTGTGTGTATTTCATTGTTGAATGAATGGACCTTTGATGTTTTATAAGTTTCAAGTGTTTCTCTTCTAAAATCCTGGTGCAAGGAGTGCACAGTGCCCACGCAAGGAGTGCAAAGGCAGTCATTTTTAGACTCAATAGCTCAGGAGAGAAAGTGTGAATTTCATAGAGTGAATGCAAGGAGTGCACATATACTCATTTGAGTATAAAATCTCAAAGGATAGTCATGTGTAAGGTGTGCACAAGGCCAAAAATTGGAGAAGTGTTTAAAAAGTTCAGAGGAGAGAGAGCGTAAGAAGTGCGCGAGAGATTTTTCAAAGTCTCAAGCTTAGGAGAGAAGCACCAGACATGCACCAAGGTTCAAGTCACTTAAATTGACAAAACTCAAGAAAAATAGTGAGTAAAAGTACTTGGAGGAAAAATCCTTTTCATTTCGAGGTTGAGTGGATGAGATCCTCTCAAGGAGGAGTCAAATCTTTCACAGTCATCAGATCTGATAAAAGAGCATGATCGTTAACTTATTAAGTTCTTCAGACTTCGTCGCTCTGTAGAATTTGAAGTGTTGTTGCAATAGCGTGAAAAAAACCCAAAGATCTGAAGCTTGGAGTAGATCCTGACCATTGGCATCAGGGACATGTGTCAACAAATTGCAGGAGTTTAGATTTCAGCACTCTGGAAGATATAGGGTGTAATTTGTTCTAGGTCGAAAATCCCTGAAGGTTGGATTCCATCTCGATCGTCCATTGGTGAGTACGTGTGGACCCTTGATCAAATTCCTTCACATATTCAACATTCAGTGATTCATAAGGAAGCGTGGTTCAAGGTGTGAAAATATTTGAAGCGTGAAGCCCAGAGAAAAGGCTAGAGAAAAGGTAGGTCGTCGATCTGAGGCGGGTATCATTCATCCAATCCACAAGTTTGAAGTTCCCAAATTCAAAGGTATTGTGTAACGTTCCCCCAGCCACCCACAGGCCGGGGAAATGCCACTCCAGAGCAATCTCTCATGCTCTGATACCGATTGGTAGCATCCCCAGCCTTAACAGGTCAGCCATGCTACTCTAGGGAACACTTTCGTTCCCTCACTGTTGAGCATATTGTAACATACCCAGTATTCAACTGAGCTATGCCACATAAATTTTCACTTCAACTGCATGCAATTATAACATATACATACAACACTCTTGCGAAAGCTTTACATATAACATAGACAACAATCACAATCTATAAATATACAATTTCATACTGAAATAACAGTAAACACAGATATGCAGCATATACAAGGAAATACCCATAAACATACAGACAGTTATAATCGCATATATGATCAACTGTAACATAAGCATGTAAATAACAATGTAGCATATAATTTTATCATACGATTCAAACTTATCTTGGAAATATTGTCACCAACTGCGTACAAACCATCCACGAACCTCCCAACCTTAGACTACATTGTTCATCACTCTCAATAGTGAGTCACCCCTGAGCTGGGGCTGAACTCCACCCAAGTAAAGGGGTTCCTAACTAGGCTAAGGCTCATAGACAACAGGAAAGACTATGTCTCAGGTGCTCACTCAAATAACAGCCTACAGCCTCTCATTCCCCACATGCCTGTCCCACCCAAGGAAGTGTGCCCCTTCTCTGCTCAACATTCCCTCGGCTACCCCACTTCCCTTCCAGTGCTTCACCAACAGGCCAGACCAGAAGTCTTAGAGCACTGTAGCTGCAGTTTATCACCTTCGAGAATCAATCCCCAGCAATTCACTCAGAGAATTTCTCATGGACCTGACAACCCACTTCTTCAATCCCGCTCCAAGCTAACCAGGTACACCAACCAGAAGAGGTTATGGAAATAGGCTCGAATATGGTGAAATGGATGTCTCAAGGATAATAGACTGCATGAATGAAAAATGGTCATGGAATCAATGACTGGATAACTGAGTGAAGGAAGGAATCACCGTGAAACTGATCGTGAAAGTGATGGTGAGAATGATGGTCAAGCTGTCGGTAAGAATCCTCGTGAAAAGTGACCAAATGAGCTAAGTCCCCATGATATGAATGCATGTCCCCAACTTAACACTTGTCATGTTGGAAGCTACTTTGGTCCACTTGTCCTCAACTTTAGAACTTAGGATAAAATAATTATCCATACTTTATGTTTTAGGAAATATTGATATAATATTCCTTTTTGGCTTAAGCTCTCTAGCTTAGCCCTTTCCTTAACATTTGGCCCTCCCTTTCCCTAACTAGTGAAGTTCAGTCCCCCATCTCTTTATCGTGGTCGGTCTACGTGCAGCGATGTATTTTATATTAATCATGAGACATACAAAATAGGTGCACTGGCCTCTAACAACTAGGCGCTCTTACTTAATTCCAAAACATAAGCATTCCAGCTTATAATAACTGGCTCACCAGCCTATAGCACATATCATATACACAAGGTTCACTGACCTCCATATTGTGTGCACTTTAGTTACTGCGCACGGTATCCGAGAATGTGCACACTACATCATTTTACTACGCAGTTCATGTGCACACTATGCCATGAAAGGTACATTACAAAATGATGTCAAAACAACTCACCAACTTAAGTATACTTACTTTACATTTACAATTGGGTTGGGTCGAGGGATATTACAATCCCCTCCCCTTATTTATGCATTGTCCTCAGTGCATCATATACCCATATACAACAAAATTTTCAAAATTACACAAAAAGATGTGCGTATTCTATCTGCATTGCATCCTCATGCTCCCAAGCAGTGTCCTCAGGACCATACCAGGTCCATTGGACCTTTACAATCCCTATGGCTCGGTTCCGGAGCTGCTTGACTTTTTGGTCCAAAATGTGCACCGGATGCACTTGAAAAAGCTCCTTCTTGCTCCACCTGGATCACATTCCAATCAATAACATGATTAGCATCAAGTATATATTTCTTTAGCAATAATACATGGAAGACATTATGAACAGACATAGATGCAGGAAATGCAATCATATAAGCAACTACACCAATCCTCTCTAGGATTTCAAATGGCCCACAACATCTGGCTACCAACTTGGCGTAGCTTCCCAGCTTCAAGGAACTCCTATTATCTTTCACCTTCAGGAAAACATGATGACCCACTTTGAACTCTCTATGGGTTATGTTCTTATCGGCATAACTTTTCTTCCTGTCTTGGGCATATTTTAAATTCTGCTTAATTTTTATCATTTAGTCTTCCATCTCCTTGAGCAACTCTGGCCCAACTACTGTCCTATTAGCTAGGTTATCCTAGCTCACTGGAGTATTTCACTTTCTGTCATAAAGTGCTTCAAATGGGCTCATCTTCAACGATGTTTGATACCTATTGTTGTAAGCGAATTCTACCAGGTGTAGGTAGTCTTCCCATTTCGACGGTTTGTCCATCACATACATTCTCAGTATGTCTTTTATCACTCAATTCACCCTCTCTGTCTGTCCATCAGACTCAGGATGATAAGTTGTATTGAAGTTCAGATTTGTTCTGAATCCTTTGAACAATCCTTTCCAGAAATTCAAGGTGAATTTCGGGTCTCTATTGGACATAATTGTTTTAGGAATTTCGTGCAATCGTGCCACTTCCTTCATGAAAATATCAGCAACATCTATTGCCTTGTGAGTAATTTTCAGTGGAATAAAATGGGCAGCTTCCGTAAGCTTGTCCACCACCACCATGATCGAATCATGCAGCTTGCCTGTTCTGGGCAATCCCGTAATAAAATCCATTCTCACCACTTCCCACTTCCATTTAGGAATGGGTAAAGGTTGCAGCAACCCTGCTGGGTTCCTATGCTCAGCTTTAACTTTATGGCATTCCATACATCTAGCGATGTATTCAGCGATCTCTCTCTTCATACCTGGCCAAAAGTAATGTATTTTGATCGCTGCCACGGTTTTCTGATATCCAGGGTGCCCTGCATAAGGAACATTATGCATTTCATGAAAAATCGTGTGTTTCAAGTCCTGGACATTTGGAACAAAAATTATGTTCTTGTACACTAATATTCCATCTATTCCCAAATTATAATTATCCACCTTTTGTGGCATCTTACCCTACTGTAGCATTGTTACCAATTCTCTGTATTGCAGATCTGCATTTGCAGCCTCCAAAATTTTGCTTTTAATATATGTCTGATACATGCTAATGGTTGTAGCATGCAGTTCATGCACCCTCCTGCTAAGTGCATCAGCCACTTTATTCTCTTTCCCCTTGATATGCTTTATATCAAAGTCATATTTGCTTAGAAATTCTAACCATCTGCTTTGCCTAGCATTTAGATTTGGCTTATCAAATAAATATTTTAGACCATTGTGGTCTATTCTTAGCTCAAATCTCTTTCCCATGAGGTAGTTTCTCCATTTCCTCAAGGCATGCACTATGGTTTCCAATTCCAAATCACGAGTGGCATAGTTTTTTTCATGCTCCTTCAGCTTCCTCGATTCATAACATATGAAAAACCCATTTTGACTGAGGACTCCACCAAGTCCTTCATTACATGCATCTGTGCATACAACAAAGTCTTCATTTGGGTCTACAATCCTTAATATTGGAGCACTTGTCAATAATTGTTTCAAATGTTGGAAACTCTTCTCGCAATCCAGTGTCCACTGAAAATTCGCCCCCTTTCTTTGCAAGAAATTGATTGGGTGTGCAATCTTTGAGATTCTTTTAATAAATCTTTTGTAGTAGCCTGCAAGACCCATGAATGATCTCACCTCTGTGAAATTCTTCAGTGCTGACCATTCTATAATGGCCTCTATCTTCTCAGGATCCACTGCTATCCCATCCTATGAAATGATATGCCCCAAGTAATGAATTTGTTTTTGATAAAATGAGCATTTGCTCAATTTGGAATACAACTGATTCTCCCTTAATATTTACAACACCATCCTCAAATGATGTTCATGCTCTTCCTTTGACTTAGAATATATAAGAATGTCATCCAAAATACATTGACAAACTTGTCCAAATATTCTCGGAAAACACCATTCATTGAGCACATGAAAACAGCTGGTGCATTTGACAACCCAAATGGCACCACTATGAACTCATAATGACCATACCTTGTCCTGAAGGCGGTCTTGTTGATATCTTCTTCTTTAATCCTTACCTGATGGTATCTTGATCTGATATCTATCTTTGAAAATATCTTTGCATCCTTCAATTGATCAAAGAGGTCATCAATCCTTGGCAGAGGATACTTGTTCTTAACAGTCACTTTATTCAACTTTCTGAAGTCGATGCACAATCTTAATGTTCCATCTTTCTTTTTCACAAACAAAACTGGGGCACCCCAAGGTGATGCACTTGGGCATATATACCCCTTCTTCAGAAGTTCTTCAAGCTGTATTTGCAACTCCTTCAACTCTGATGTACTCATTATGTAAGGAGCCTTTGACACTAGCATTGCTCCAGGCATTAGATTTATAGAGAAATCAATGTCTCTCCTCGGGGGTAGCCTTGGTACCTCCTTGAACACATCTTCAAAATATTCCAAGACTTCATAATCCTCCAAATTTGGCACCTTATCCTTAGGTATCTCCGCCAAATGAGTTGCAATTAATTGACACCCTTTTCTGTAACATTTCTTCAACTGCAATGCTGAAATTTCTCTAATGGTTACTACCCTGGGAATTCCCTGTACTTTCCTTAGTTTCCCTTCCTCATCCAAAAAAGTGAATTCTTTGTTATGATAGTCCAGGAGAGTATGATGTTGGTCCAACCAATCCATCCCAATTAGACATTCATAGGAACCTAAAGGCAAGATGTTCAAATATGCCTTGGTGTTCAATCTATTCATGTCCATGAGGTATGACTTAACCATCTCATTAACTTTTCAAAATTCCACCATGTTTGGGTCTATATAACTATGACTAGCTCCTAAATCAATTAAAATATCAATGGTTTGGTTGTTGATCATACCTTCCACTTCAATCATGTGGGACTGATACTTTGTTTGCTTGTTATTCAGGGCTGCATAAATCCTTGGCACATATCTGCCCATGTCCTCCACTGTTTCAGCTTGTTGTACATTGTGAACAGTCCTACCTTTTTCACCTCTTTAAGGACAATCTTTGAACCTATGATCTCCTTTATAGCCCCAACATTGAATAGGTGGCTTCCTTGGCCCTTGACTCCCTGTGTCAATCGTTCTGGGTTCTTTAGGCGTTTGTTGTCCTTGTGGATTATTTATGAAGAATGGTGGCTTAGTTCCCTTCTTCCTCTGATCCCTTTTGAATTTCTTATTGTCTTCCCAAGCCTTTTGGAAAACTGGCCTTGCTTTCTGTTGATCATATAGGCATTTATCTTGCCTTATGGTCTCTTCTAGTGTCTTGGGATCATCATACTATGTTTTTTCACTGATGAACGATGGCAATCCACTCAAATACCTTTGAATTTTGATTGTCTCATCATTGATGAAAGAGACATACTTCAGCAGTTCTAGAAACCTTCTCTCATATTCCTCTATGGTCATACTTCCAAGCTTGAGTTCAAATAACTCTTTCATTTTCTTGTCATAGTATCTCTTAGTCAAGTACTTCTTCTCAAAATACTTCTTGAATTCCCTCCAAGTAACACTTTTCTCTTTAATGTGTTGCACCTGCACAAGTTGATCCCACCACATGGAGGTCTTTCCTTTGAGTTGATAGATAGTAATTCTACCTTCTGCATGAGAAAAATAATTATGCAATTGAAAATACTTTCTCATGCCCAGCAACAATGTTTCTGCATCTTCATCCTTCTTGTGCTCACCATCAAATGTAAGAGGTTTAATTTTGTTCATTTCTCCTTACAGCTCATCCACCCTAGACCTCTTATACCTTCTGACAGGGGATAGACTTGAGATGTTGCCTGCTCTCTTATTGGAATGCCTTGGGGAATGATGGTGATGTCTACTAACACTTCTTGCTTTTCTTTTCTCATCCGAAGGCTTGTGACTTCCAGATTTTCTTGAGCCACTCTCCTTAACCAATTTCTTTTCTATTATGTTCAATCCCTCCAATAACTTCATTTTGAAGTCATCCTGTTGCTCCTTGGCTCTCATAAGCCTTTCATTATCAGCCTTATGGCTTTGGACATCCTTCTGCAAATTTTTAATGGTATCAGCCATATTCATGTTTTCATTCATTTCTTCTCCATGTCCATTGGAGTTTGTTCCTTCAATGCCCAAATGGACATCCATCCCTCTGCTCTCATATTGTTGACTGTAATTCTCCTGTGCCTCTTCCATTCCTATGGACTCTGCACTGATCTGATCTGATCTAGTTGTTATAAATTCTGCAAAACATGTAGCCATCGAAACTTATCAGGCTAACAATTCAACAATTCATGAAAAATATGAACCATTTTGGTTCCATATATACATTAGAGTTATCTCTCCTGATTTCCTGGTGTTATCGCCATGACAATTCTAGATAAGACCCAAGTCTTGAGAACATAGATGCGCGGCTCCTTCAAAGATACATCGGGGCAAGAAGGTGGTTTGTTGAAACCACTTTCGCCAAGACACGGTATCACGTGCTTCAACATGTCAAATCCACCACTCTTGGAATGGGCAACGGCTAGTCAAATCCCCTTGTTTCCCTCGTTTGGTACTTCACGGCCATGTGACGTCAGCTGAACGATGCCATGTAATGAGCTCAAAATCTAATCATTTGAAATGGTTTAGCCGAGCATGGCAACCCAACGCTCTTGTACGTAGTCTGTCTACGCTTCATAATTGGGATTCTATAACTACCAATCCTCAAGTATGAAGTTATCTGCTTATCCATAAACGAAGTAATATCCAAATTGCTCGACTTTCTGATCTCTGTAAAAGAATTTTGGTATCCACAACCTAAGATACATGGACAAGGAAAAATCCAGTGAGACTGGTTATTCGGGAAACATGCTAGACTTTCCTGCGAATAAGGAGGAAAGGGTAGTCGTGCATATACTAGCGACTAAGTTTTGCACAGAACCTGCCACCAACTCTACACTGGAAGCCAGGTTGAATCCCGTTATGAAGGATTTAGTCATCAACAGGCCAACTGCTAAGAAGAAAAGGAGCAAGTGGCAGAAGAAGGAAACCACAGCTGAAACTGCCGAAAGTGTTGGAGAGAATCAACCGGTCTGGTTGGATTCTTTAAAGGAGGAGATTGTTAAGTTGAATTGAGTCCTCAACTAGCATTAGGTGTATTTCAGTGAATTTTGGAACAGGGGGGTAGCAGAGGTAAGGGACTCCAGATATGATAGGCTTGTTTTTAAACAGCCTTTTTACAATATGATAATTGTTATCATCCCCTTTTTTTTTAATTTTGTGATTAATACGGTTATATAAATACAGATGTGGATTTTGGGTTGTTTATTACAAGATTTTAACTGGTTGTGTTATGAGTCTTGTTTTCTTTTATAGTATATTTTTCTTGTAAGCTTATATTTCATTTACATCTATCTGAATCGAAGGAATATAACACTTGGAATTCTTTTTAATTAATACTTTGATGCGGTTGTGTGTTTCTTTTTCCTCTGATATTATGCAAATTAAACTCAGACGCATCGCCTCTCAGACGACTTCGCGCGCACTAAAATTCATCTCATACACCCATAGTTATAATGCACAGCAACACCACAAGGTAAAACATGTTTCCGCACACCTATATCTACTATGCATTTCTTCTCTATTGCACCAAAATCTTGCACGCACTACTTTTGTGTTGTGCGCCAATATCCACTGCGCACAGTTTTGGGTATCGCGCACTAATACTCCACATGCATTTCGCCCTATGCATTGCACCATGTCAAGGTTCAACATGTTCCATCACGCACAATAATCTGTTCACACCATTGAATACACTGTCGCGAGACAACTTATACGCATACTATGCGTGTACCACAAAACTCCTCTGTGTTATGTAATACTTGCATACCCCATGTGCACATTACTATGTGTGTTCTCACTGCGCAAGGCTAAATCCAGCGTGTGCATCTGCACACAATATTCTTCCACGCAACGCCACAATTTACCGCACACACTTGTACACCAACGTTTTCCGCGTGGTGCCAAAATTTACCGTGCGCGCCTGCACGCCAACATTTTCCATGGACACTCCGTGACTTGAATTTTGATCACTTCGAAGTTACTCTTCTGTGAATATTTTCTTCAACTGAACCCCTCTGGCCCATCCAGGCTCAGTGTTGAAACTGAAGCTCTGATACCAATTTGTAACATTCCCCCAGCCACCCACAGGCCGGGCAAATGCCACTCCAGAGCAATCTCTCATGCTCTGATACCAATTGGTAGCATCCCTAGCCTTAACAGGACAGCCATGCTACTCTAGGGAACACTTTCGTTCCCTCACTGTGGAACATACTGTAACATACCAAATATTCAATTGAGCTATGCCACATAAATCTTCACTTCAACTGCATGCAATTATAACATATACATACAACACTCTTGTGGAATCTTTACATATAATGTAAACAACAATCACAACCTGTAAATATACAATTTCATACAGAAATAATAGTAAACATAGATATGCAGCATATACATGGAAATACCCATAAACATACAGACAGTTATAATCACTTATATGATAAACCATAACATAAGCATGTAAATAACAATGCAACATATAATTTTATCATACGATTGGTACTTATCTTGGAAAGATTGTCACCAACAGCGTACAGACTGTCCACGAACCTCCCAGCCTTAGACTACTCTGTTCATCACTCTCAACAGTGAGTCACCCCCGAGTTGGGACTAAACTTGATCTGAAAATGGAATGTACTTGTTTAAGGGTGCAAGGTATCCATTTTCCATAATTCCAAATGGGAGTTATACACTCCAATGTGACCTCTGAAACCGTGAAAACTTATTATTTCTTATACAGAGATAGACTGTAGGGGCATTCACCGGACATGTCACCTCTAAAGAGAGGATGAGTTCCAGAGGCTACCTGGCCTTTTACAAGCTCTGCCTAAAGAAATAATAAGTAAACACTTAGAAGTTAAATAAATCTTAACAGGACCTTGCTTCATGTGTTTAAGATGTGCAACTTGTTTATGTGTAGGGTTCTTGCCTCTTCTTGTCAATATTCATGTGAGGAGAAAGGTTATTTTAAGTGATTAAAATGGTGTTATAAACCAATGTACAGCAATATAAAATGCAGCAATAACACATCAAATCACAGCAATACCAAAATGATAAAGCAGTTCACCCCCTTCAGGCTACATCTGTTGGACCAAACCTCCCAAACTAGGCTTGTCCTCTTGTATTAAAAATGCTACAAATGCTAATACAAGAATATGAGTGTCTCAAAAGACAAATCTGACTGTAAATACAGAATCAGAAAATAGGAATTAGCTGAACATGCTTTTTCCCAAACATTAAACAGTGAAATTGTACCTTATACAGTACTTTCCCCAAATGGCCCTGGTGGCCCTTTAATCTTGCATGGAGAATTTCGTGGTGAAGATGACCTCCAATGGTTCTAAAACCTCTGCCATTAAACTCAGAAGGTCGAAAATAGCAGACCTAGGCTTTTGAATCACCAAAAATGGATGCACATAGCCTCCAAACAGCTCAAGCACTGAAATGGCCCTAGTGGCCCTGAAAGCTTCCCTGAAGCAAAATCAC